>CAUYQV010111409.1:0-19998 GCA_963574575.1 Galagoides demidoff
AATGTGTTGATACAATGATTAACCAAATGATATGAAAGTTATGCTAACCAGCTTGATGAAGATGTTTCAAATTGTATATGAAACAGCACAATGTACCCCATGTTGGCATCAATGTACACAGAAATCAATTAATAAAAAAAAAATCTGCAACTGGATGTCTAGTGGCATAGGTCAGCCAATGTTCACATACAGGTAGAACAGAAAAGAGCTCGCAGTCAGAAATTAATAGGAAATGAGATGAGAATCACAGGCACAAGGGAACATGACAAAGATAAAAACTGATGGGCATTGCTAGGGGCTGAGGGGTCCTCTTTCACTTAGTAATTTGAACAATATATCGAGGAGTTATGTACTTTGTAACAGACATAAAACAAACAAAATCCCTGTTGTGTACAGCTTAATTACATTCTCGTTAAAGGGAAAAGATAAACAAATCTATGTATCATCTAATATGAGGCAGTTAGAAGTGCAGAGATGGAAATGAAGTAGGTGGTCGATGTGCAGAAGGGAATGGTGAAATCGTACCCTACGGGTAAAATGAGCCCTACCTGGGTGATGGGAACATGTACATGTATAACTCTGACTCAAGCAGCACAAAATCAATCCATGTAGCCAATCTATTTGTACTCACGCAATATTCTGACATTTTTAAAGCATGCAACAATTCAAATGAATCAGAGTAGCTGATGGTGAATGATTGTGTTGGTTGGGGAGAGAGTGAATCTAAAAGGAATCTTGGGGAAGTGTGTTCCAGATGGGGGAATACTGAGATTTTGAGGCAACATTTTGGTTGATATTTTCAAGGAACAGCTCGAAGACAAGAGTCGAGGGGAAAAAGTAAGAGATGATGATGGACGTTAGCTATCACCCGATGTAAGAGCACCCTTCAAATACAAGGAAGAGTGGTGCCTTGTATGTGAGTGGTTATCTTGCCCTTTCTCTTCTTCCTCTTCCCTTTAGGAACATTTCAGTTCTAGAGCCACTGGGGGTGACAGAGCAAGGTGGACATGCACACCGGGGGAGTGGGCTGCGGTGGATCAGCAGGTGTAGGAGCTCACACAGCCCAGGACAATGTCCTCACCCATAGAGACACTGAATAATGCAGGGAATCCTCGTCCAGTCAAGATGCAAAAGATGAGAGGAGTATTACACAGGACACTACCTGGGGTGAGGAACCTAAGGGGAAGAAAGGGGCTTCCCTATGAAGTGATGGCCAAAGTGGGATGCAGACCCAAGTGGTGTGGAACGGGCCGCAGAACCAAAGCAGATTTATTACAGAGGGACCGTAATACAATAAGGAAATACATTAAGGATAATGGGAACCAGATTCATGTGTATTTGAATTAGATACAGGTGTGAATCGTGTTTTCTAAAAAGTATATGGTAAAAGATTTCTGTGTGTATCAGAGTAAGCATCCATACCCCTGGACATCCACATTCTCTCTCTCTCCCCCTCACTCCACTGGGAATGGTGAGGAGCAGAAACATCTCAGTGGCAATGAGCCCATCTAGCATCTATACCTTAGCTTTTAAATACCATTTTGACTAAAGGAAACAAGGGCTAATTAGAGAAATATTATGGTTTATTGCAGATCATCTTATACAGGGATAGTATAAGATGAGTCTAGAATAACTTTTTGTGCCACCAGGCAAAGAAATGTGCAAAGGACGATGAGGACATATCAAATGACACAAATCGCTTGAAAAGTCTGTGCTCATAAACCCAAGTAAATGCTATTTATACGTTATAACCCATCAAAGAGATAAGAAATCATGATTCCATACTGCTATAAATTAAAAGTTTGATGAGGGGTGACATATTTATGTAGTTTCAAAATATCTCCCCATGACACACATTAATTGCAGGGGTAAAAATAGAAATAGCACCATGAAGAAGTTAATCAAATAACCAAAGTAGCATCATTAGTCAAGGGACCAATCAAAATTGTATTTCACCTGATTGGCTACAGATGACAACATACTGTCACTTCTATAATACTCCCTCCAAATAAACATGATGTGAATGTGCAGAAACAGAACGTAGACCCTAATGAAATGCATTCTACAAGATAGCTTAAAATCCTTCCAAAGTGCTGAGGATGTGAAAGTCAAGAAAAAAAGAAAAACCTGAGGAACCACGGCAGATGGAAGAAGACAAAAGAATATGACATTTTAAATGCCATGCGGTTTCCTTAGCTGGACTTTCTTGCTATGAAGAATGTTATTTGAACAATTGGTGAAGCGTGAAAGAGGTCTGCGGATTAGGGTGTAGCAGTGTCATCGTGAATTCAATCCCTGAGATTGGCGATCACAGTGTGATTACATAAGATGACGTCTTTTATGTGTGGGAAATACACACTAAGGATTCAGGTGCAAAGGTTTATCAGGTTAATGGTTTAGGAAAAATATTACTCTTAGTGTTGAATATTTGTGTACGTTTAAGCTTGTTTCTAATGGAATAAAAAAATTGTAATGGAAAGCTATTGGTGATTGTGTTCAGGTTGTTAAATGATCTTTCTTACGGTTGAAGAGAAATATGATGGCTTCTGTATAGGCAAGATCCACGAAGTGAGGATAGAGAATGGGCAAATTTCAAAAAAGAGAGACACGTGGAGATGCCATCGGAATAACCGAGTAAGACGATGCGACTTGAGCTATAGCTACAACGGAAGAGGTGGCAAGAGGTGACTGGACTTGAGTTATGTTTTTAAATGATAATCTACAAAACATGCTGAAGGTAAAATATGTAGAAAAGACCAAAACTCTAGGATGACTTCAAGGTTAAGGGTAATGATTGCTATAGTTATCTTCAGTCTGTGCATTTTCCTCTTCTGCGGTGACAGCTCCCATGTCTTCATGGTATGAGAATACTGTAACTATATTCTAAAAATAAAAAAATATATATTGACAAGTAGAGTCCTGATTTACAGGACTAGATCTTTTACAAAAGCCTTGAAAAGTATATTGCTGTTTATATACCATCAGTAAGTGCGTGGGAAGCTGCGTTGCCTAGGGATTGGAGTAAGCACTGTTCTGTTAGACAGAACTGGTTTTAAGTTTAGCTTGGCCAGTTATAATTTTGGACAAGTTACTTAAACTCTAGAAACTCACTATCTTCCTATGTAAAATGGAATTTAAGAATAATATCTACCTTATAGAATTGTATAAGGATTAATTAAAAATGTAAAGTGATTACTGATTATCACTGAGTTAAAAATTATTGTTGTAGTCACTATTATTACTAGTAAGGAGGGGTAGTAGTTTACCCCTATTTGTGTCTCAGCTCCTAAAACCTCTCATAGAGTCCTTTTTTAGTTTAAAGAAATTATTTAGTTTAAAAAGGTGAGAAAGAGGGGCGGCGCCTGTGGCTCCAAGGAGTAGGGCGCCAGCCTCATATGCCGGAGGTGGCAGGTTCAAACCCAGCCCTGGCCAAAAACTGAAAAAAAAAAAAAAAAAAAAAAAAAAGGAAAGAGTAATAGAAGAAATGTATAAAATGCTAACAAGGGGAATTGAAATTTGTGGCAATGGCTAACTTTTTTCAAATTCTCATAAAATATGCACCTTTCTCCTATTGAAAAATTTGAATTCCTTGTATTCAAAAGATGAAAAAATATTTAAAAATTTAATACTACCTTGGTCTAGGAAAATTACTTTAGCAGGGTTTCTAAAATTTTCAATAAAAGCATTTGGTACAATATTCACTCCAGAGAGGTGAACGTTCCTGTTGCTTAGAACAGAACATACTTTTTCAAGGCCTTCTTTCCTAATCCAATTTTATATTCTCTAGTCAGTATGCCTAATCATTATGCTAGGGCTCGTTTGAAAACAGTTGTTCTTAATTGTAAAATTGAACTGCGCCCCATTAAGCTCTCGCCTAGCTGCCTTTGAGATCCTTGGTGGTTTGGAATGTGGGGATGCATCCACATTCTCTCTCTGCCAGGCCTTTTCATCTTTCCTCTCTAATGCTGTCCCTTCAGCGTTTCAGCTGCTAAGCGGTTCTAGCGTATGTCTGATATAATTTCCTAATGACTGATACATTGTTCTCAGCACTGATATGTCAGCAGGAACGCCACCTGTGTCTGAGAATTCAGAACCAACAGGACTGTCTATTTTAATGGAGCAAGAGGGAAAATGTAGAATTAAATAGAACGAAGCATTCTGGTTTTGCCTATTAACTTCTAATATTTAATTTTGCAACAATTGTAATTGTTAAAAAAAGAAAAAAGTGGAAGTTAGATGTGCTTTCTAATTAACCCACAAAGAGATTTAAAATGTTTTTATGAATGGTTTTAAAAGCGCAATGTCAACTTTCAATATGGATGTTTGTACATTTGTTTATTCACTATTTGTGAATACCTCCTGTGTTCTAGGCCCTCGCCTGGGCACTGGGGGAAACACTGGTATAGATGCCTCATCAGGAAACCTTGAGTCTGCTTTCTAGCATTCAGTTTTCCCAAATTAGGTCTTCCAGCTTCAAGAAGACAAGGTTGTTTTAGGAAAGAGTTAGTATTTACATCCATTCATGTTAAAATTATGAATGAAATCCTTGCTAAGTAATGATGTATCCTTGTCCTCTACAAAATAGACGTTGCATCTGTGGCAAGCTTCTAGAAATCCACAAAACTTTTGTGGAGGAGAAGGGCCCCGTGGATGAATTTGATTCAAATACCAACCTGCAAAATCAAGATAGTGCAAAGATTGTTAGGTTAATTCAAACCTGGAGTTCACAAAACTGAATTTGACACCAATGCTATTGTACAATGGGCATAGAAGGTCCTTAAAGAAAATGAGGAAACTGCTGTTTCTAAATCTAGATATTGAGCTTCACCCTCCTTCTGCCTGTCACTCTCTGCCTTGTGGGCTCCAACATTGTTACAGATTCTCACTTACACGGTAGAGCTCTAATTGTTTAGTGCTGTACTTGGAATGTTGTACAGTGTAACAAGCTTTCTGTTCCTGTGGATATGCCAGACAGGGGTGTTAGCCTGAGTTATAAACAAGATATTTCCTCTACTTAGAGAACTAGATTTTGTATGTGGGTTGACTATGGCTCTTTTCCTTGGGATTAGAAAGAACTTAAACTTGACTCTTATCCCTTTAGCCTCACTCCTGTTATTAAAATATTGCCGGAGGTAACATGGAAGAACATGTAACAGGGCAGGAGCCAGTGAGGGATCACTGTTTCTAGTTTCCAATTATCCTATCTACCAGGTCAATTTATTAAACAATATTTAATATTAGTTCCATAATCTTTATTCCACAGAGATAAAAGCACTCACCTACATAGCAAATGAATGTCAAAACATTTTTGTTATAGGTTGTTATTGGATCTTAAACAGCAACAAAACCCCTAGCCAACACACTGTGTCTGAATACTCAGTTAATTTCACTCACCTAAAGAGATAATCAGCCAATTGAAGAACTCACCTAAAGTGGTTCTTGTCCTACTTTATTTTTCTCTAACATATTAACTTGTTTATTATTGCATATCTTTTAATTACAGCTGAAATTATCTTATTTCTCTAATTATTTATTCTTTCCCCACTTTCACTGGATTTCATCTCTTACTACTTGCATGTTATTGTTTGTAATACAAACAATTTTGCTGTGAAAGAGGGGAAAACAGATGGAAATAGACTAAGCGAGAATTTAGGAAGTATGTATAAAAGTTGACAAAACTGATTTTTGAAAATGCTTCCTACCATTCACAGTATTTTGGAATTTAATGATACATAACACTAATGCACTTGGAAGAAATTTTACCGAGTTCTGTGGTATATGTACTTGTATACCTGACATTCTTCCCTTGTTCTGAAGACAGAGGCTTTCTTTCCTTTGGGACACCCCGTGACCAACCCTGCCCCATGAGATTTTCACACCCACCCTGGAAACAGTGTCTGATCCAGGACTGACAGGAAGACTAATCGGGAACAATGAGAATCTTCCCTCGATGACTGAAATGATGTCAACGCTAAATTCCTTGCAAACATAAAGCTACTATGGCCATTTATCCAAAACAAAGAGAAGGCCTGATTAAGAATTAAACAAACCCAGAGGAGGATAAAAGACACAGAAGGCGGAGAGGGAATAAAAAGAGTCCCAGTGACTTTCTCCTCCCTGGAACCAGTCGAGTCTAAATATATCTGGGCTTTTCGGTTGCACACATATTTTTATTTTAAACTCAGTTAAGGTGATATGTCATAATAAGTGTCTTAAATTTATTCTTAGGATTGTTCAAAACATTTATCAAAATCCATTTTCAAACATAATTGTCATCAAGCCCAGGATGTGTCTAAACTCACTGACAATCTCTATACTGGATGTTTTTGAGTAAAGTGAATAGTATATGTTTATACTTTGGATTTAAATATTTGTATTTATTTATTTAAACTTTTGGCAGCTGGGAGAGTTAAAAAGAGATTTAGGAGAACGTTCTCTGAGCTACCGTACCTAAAGCCAAAAGATCGTTGTCTGTCGATGGCTTTGGGTAGTATGGGTATTTTAAAGATGTTCCTTCCCACCTAGGAACACAATACGCCCTTCCATTTCTCAACATCTTCTATTTCTTTTCTTAGGGTTTCACAGTTTGATCTATAGAGATTCTTCACATCCTTTGTTAGATATATTCCCAGGTATCTCATCTTCTTTGGAGCTACTCTAAGAGGTATTTTGTCTTTGATTTTATTCTCAAGTTGACTGTTATTGGCATATATAAAGGTAAAAGCTACTGATTTGTCGAACTGATTTTATATCTCAGGACATTCCTATATTTCTTGATTACTTGTAAGAGCTTTTGGTTGAGTCCTGGGATTTTCCAGATATAAGATCATGTCATCTGCAAAGAGAGAGTTTGACCTCCTCTGTTCCCATTTGAATACCCTCAATATTCTTCTCTTGCCTGATTGTGGTGGGTCTTCTAGCACTATGTTGACTAGCAGTGCCGATAGTGGACATCTTGTCTAGCTCCCATTCTAAGTGGAAATACTTTCAATTTTACTCCATTCGATGTGATACTGGCTGTGAGTCTGTTGAAGATCGCCTCTCTCAGTTTAAGAAATGCCCCACCTAAGCTTATTTTCTTTAGTGTTCTAATCAGTGCTGTATTTTGTCTAATGCCTTTTCTGTATCAATTGAGAGAATCATGTGGTCTTTTATTTTTATTTATTTGGTGAATTACATTTATGTATTCACATATGCCACCTTGCATTCTTGGGATAAAACCCACTTGATCATGATATATAATTTTTAAATATGTCACTGCATTCTGTTTACTAAAATCGTATTGAATTTTTTACATCAACATTAATTAATGATATTAGCCAGTATTTGCCATTTTTGTTGGGTCCTTTTCTGGTTTTAGAGAACTTGATAAAACAGTACTTCATTTCATATGGAACCACAAAAATCCATGAATAGCTAATACAATTTTTAGAAATAAAAACAAATCTGGAGGGAACTTTAACAGACTTCAGTTTATACTGCAAGTCTATAATGATCAAAACAGCATGGTACTGGCATAAAAATAGAAATATAGATCTATGGAATAGAATAGAGAACCTAGCAATGAATTCTACCACAGGTTGCCATCTGATCATTTCCATCTAAATCAAATGAAATCAAGTGCTGGCCAAAGAATCCCTGTTTAATAAATGGTGCTAGGAGAACTGGTTAGCCACATGTAGAAAATTGAAACTGGACCTGCACCTCTCACCACCAACAAAAATTGATTTTTGCTGGATAAAAGATTTAAATTTAATACATGGAACAGTAAACATTCTAGAAGAGAGTGTGGGGAAAACATTTGACAAAATTGTCCTAGGAAAAGATTTTATGGAGAACACCCCCTTGGCAATTGCAGCAACACCAAAAATAAATAAAGGAGATGTAATCAAGCTAAAAAGCTATGTACAGCTAAGGGCACCACAACCAAAGAAACCCATGCAGCCTTCAGAATAGAAGAAAGCTGCATGCTACATATCTGATAACTAGAATGTGTCGAAAACTCAAAAAAATCAACAATCAATCCTTGCTCTTTCTTTGAAGAGCAAAGAAACCCATTTATAAGTTGCCAAGAGACTTGAACAGAAACTGCTCTGAAGATGACAGACAAATGGTCAATAAGCACATGAAAAAGTGTTCATTGTCCATCATCATCAAAGAAATGCAAATCAAAAACAGTCTGAGAGAGCATCTCCAGGAAGGTTAGCCCACATTTCAAAGACACCAAACTGCAGATGTTGGCCTGAAGGCAGAAAGAAAGCAACCCTTTTGCACTATTAGTCAAATTTCAAACTTATACAACCTCCATGGAAAAAGGTATGGGGAATCCTCAAAGAACTAAAAGTCAAACTTCTATTTTATCACACAATCCTATTATTGTGCTTTACCCAGAAGAATAAAAATCATTTATCACAAGGACATTTGCACCAGAATGTTTATTGCAGTTCAATTCACAATTGCCAAGATGCAGATGCCACCCAAGTGCCCATCTACCCATGAATGGATTAACAAACTGTGGTATATGTATACCATGGAGTACTCTCAGCCATAAGAAAAGATGGAGACTTTACCTGGGTCTCAGCCAGGGTCTTTTTACCTTGGTGTTTACCTGGGTAAAATAAGGTATCTAAAGAATGGGGAAAAAATGCAATGTATTTGATACTAATATGAAACCCATATAAAAAAACCCATACAAAATAAAAAACACAAACAGTCTAGCAAGGGAGAGGAGAGACAAGGAGGGAGCGGGAGGGCAATTGGGGGATCTCATCTAAGGTGCACAGTGTGAGGTTGTCCTTTATGCCTCCTGGGTTAAGGGCTCAACTACAACTTGAACTTTACCTTAGAACTGAAAACAGTGCAATCTAAACATCTGTACCCTCATATTAATCTGTAATTTTAAAAAATCTTTGAAGAAAAAAAAGATCCCTGATAGTAACAAGTTATTATTTTATCAAGACTACTGATTCTAAAATAGTATATTTATAAAATTTGTAGAGAATATACATGTTTACCAACCTGAATATTGTTAGACTTCATATCTATCATTCATATCATATGATATCCCATCATATTGATACCAGACTTTTGATAGTGGATTTCCAGGCTCTTGGTATCGACAATTTGATGAATGAATCTACGGACCACAGGATCAACAGTAACTTAGGTTTTATTCAAAAGGTATTGCAGCTCTCACAAAGAGCCAAACTTCCTTGTAGAGCAGGATATAAGTGTTATAGCTCTTGCTCTTCTGCGCTCTCTCTCCCTTGGAGGTCTGCCACAGTCTATGCTTGGGCTCTCTGCTCAGAGGCTTATATAGGGGCAGTTGGCCAATGAGCTTTTGGTTCCTGAAAACAGACCAATCAGGAGCAGGTTTTGAAAATGGGCCAATCGGATTCACTGGAGGAAGAGGAGGTGCCAGTGTCTTCCCCTATCCCATAGGGTGTCTTCAGTGGGGTAGTAAAGCTCCCCCACTTGCCAATGCTCTAGCCTGCTGGTTCCTCTGCCGCCTGCCACCAAGACGGAGGTGGCGGATCCTCCAGCCCTGCTCAGCTGAGCTGGCTGGGGCGTCACCTGTCTGGTATCAATATCATGGAAGAAATTCATATAGGTGGAAATTTCCATGTAGAGTGATTCCATATTTTCTTTGGTCAACGTTTTATAATCCAATTTTTTCAAGTCAAAAGAATCTTTCTTTTTTTTTTTTTTTGTTTGGGGCGGGTTTGAACCCACTACCTCTGGAATATGGGGCTGGCGCCCTACTCCTTTCAGTCACGGGCACCACCCAGAAAAGAATCTTTCTCAATATGTAAATTTACCCAAACCTCATCTATAAATGAGTTAAGAGTAGAATTATTCTGGTTGAAGTGTGAATGGGAGATTCACAATTGGCTGGTTTAACCGTTTCACTCCTGAGTCAGTTTTGGGATCAGCACAGGGTTTAATGATGCTATGTGTAATCAACTGGGCTTTTTAAAATTAAGGCAAAAGGTGTCAGATAAATTAGTATTACACATGGGCAATGTATCTTTATCACTTTCACATCATTTGTTAGATATTGTTTTTAAATGTCATAAATTAAGAAGTAAATTTTTGCTTTGTTTCTTTAGTATCAATTTCACTGGAATAGTATGGTACTTCTTTGCGTGCCCCTGTGCTCTCTGAAAAGGTGACAGTGACCTGGCAGATGTGACATTAATTTTGCTTAAATGATCACATATTTAGTGGAATATTCAAAGACTGGTTTTTATGATTAGCTGATTAACAAGAACAAGTTCTTTAAATTTGCTATTTGTTAAGAGCTAGAATACAATGGAGATTTGTAACAGTTATCTTCTGTGTCAAGCAGAATGACAATTCAAAAACATCTGAAATAAATGGATTGTTTTAGAGGGAAATGACCTAAGAAATTTTTTTTTGGTAAGTGCTTTACTGTTAGTAAGCAATTACTGGTCCTACGACTGCAACGCTGTGTCTTCTTTTAGTCTATTTCATATAACCTCCCAAGCAATCTCCCTAAAGGGTGTGCTGAAAATAGATTTGCTAAGAGAGTAGATTGAGGTGCACTTAGGATAGAAAGAAAGAAAAATAAAAGGGAAAGAGAAGAAAAAAGGTATCTATATGACTTGATGGCTATATTAATTTGCTAGACTATAGTAATCACTTCTCTGTGAATCTGTACATATACACACATTATTTTGTACACCTTAAATCAGTGGTTCTCAACCTTCCTAATGCTGTGGTGCATTTTCATGGTTAAAAAGGGGTCGCGACCCACGGGTTGAGAACTGCTGCAATATACAATTAAAAACCAAATTACAAAGAACAATAAAATAAAAGAAATGCCAAGTTAGTTCAGACTATTTGCTTTCTGAGGGGCTGGATGTGTGCTGGTGCCTCTGGTCCAGGTCAGAAGAGGTGGTCATCTAGCAGGTCTATACCATCTACCCTCCAGTCTCTATCCTTCTGTTCAGCACCTGACTCACTTTAGATTTGCTTCTTCCACGAGTCCGTATCTTCTTTTCTTGGTAATGACTAGCACATACATCTATCGAGAAACTGCATGTGGAGTCCTATCCATGTTAATCAGACCATGACTTCTCCAGCATAAGCCAAGTTGCTACCTAAGCCTAGATTTCTTTAATTGGACCTCTGATTTGTTTCATTGGTGCTGATCTATGTAACCCTCCAATAATAACACAATGTTTGAGTTACTGTAGAGCAGTCAAATACATATGGGTATATATCAACCTGATGTCAGAAAGTTTCCTAATAGTTTATACATTATGTTACCATTAAGTAACTATAAATTTATACAACAATTTCTTACATATTATTTATAAATAAATGCATATATAATTAAAACAATGGTTCTCCAAGTATAGTCTAGGAACTCATGGAGTTTTTGAGATCCATTTAGGAGGTCTGAGGAATCCTTTTCCCAGCGGCATATCTCTGTGCTGATATATCTTCATATATTTTAACTAAAACAATATATCGCAACAGACCTTAATGTTTCAGTTTCTGATGAAATACCGTGGAAGCATGTGAACAAGTTGATTCTACGCTATCAATTGTATATCAGTTTGAGTTAGGTAATTTTTATGTAAGGTATTGTATATATTTTAGGCAATAAAATAGCATCAGGAATAAAACTTACATGTGGCTTTTTGTTTGTTTGTTTTGCCAGTGTCTGCATGAATGTATTTGTTAATGGACTTTATTTTTTAGAGCACTTTAGGTTCACAGCAAAATTGATCGGAAGGGACAGCGATGTATCCCTTGCCCTCACACGTGCGTAGCCTCCCACAATTTCAAGTTCCTTCACCAGGGCAGGACATTTCTTAAAATGGATGAACCTTCATTGGCACTTTGTTATCACCCACAGTCCGTAATTTACATTAGGGTTCACCCTTGTGTGTACACTCTGTGGGTTTGGGCACATTCATAATGACACCCTTCATCATTATACTGTCCTACTGAGTAGCGTCCCTGCCCCCCAAATCCTTTGTGATCTGCCTGTTCATTCTTCCCTCCCCCAGCTCCTGTCAACCACTTGTCTTTGTACCGTCTCCATGGCTTTGCCTTCCTCCAAGTTTTGATACTGATTCCTTTTTAGGGATAAATAGTATTCCATTAGTTCCGTATACTACAGTTTACTTTTCAATTTACTGTCTTGATTGCTTCCAAGTTTTGTCAATTATGAATATAAGTGCTGTAAAAATTCATGTTCATGTTTCAATGTGGACATAAGTTTTCAACTCTTTTTGATAAATACTGAGTGGAATTTCTAGATTACACAGATCCTGAATGCATTTTTATAATTTTTATGTTACTGTCTGATTTGGAGACAGCTGATAGTTAGGGATCTGTCATACTATGCTCTTTAGTTTATAACATAGAGGAAGAGAGATCTAACCAGGAGCTTGAGAACCAGGAAAGAAATCAGGCTTGGCATAGGAAAACCAACTCTGCTTGCTCATTGAGGTTTATTTTCTTAGTTCTTCCCCTAATGAGAAACTGTTTGGTCAAGTCACATAAGGTGCAAAAGTCAGGAAATCACTCCACCTTGCACAGACTAAAAGATTTTGTATAGTGGAAAGTCTCACCGGTATTAGGAACAGATAATGAATGAGGCAAGCTGCAGCAAGGACTTGGAAATAGAAATTTACAAATTAGAATTTCTAGGTACATTTCTTTTTTCTAGAGAGCTGTCTTTCTTTGGCGTCTGCTTTTCTCTGTGGGCCAAATCCATTCTTCCTTCTGAGCACCGCCTTCTTTTGCTTGAAAACATGAATGTTTTTGCTTTCTTGTAGCTTTTGCTTCCCCTTTACTCATTCTAGCCCTGGCCAAACATGCTTTACCATGTTTTCCATCACTGGAACGGTTGGGTGTCTTTACTTTTCACTGTGGATCAACTTAGAAAACAATCCATCTCTAAAATCATCAGCAAGGGAGGTAACTACTGCAGCATAATATGCCACTCAACACAACTTAGTCAAAAGTTAAGTTTGGGCACATTAAGTTAACATGCCACTCCATGCAACAAAACTTAGTCAACTTTCCGACTAGATATTACCGTTCTGTCTTCAATGTCCTCAGCCTTCTAACTCTGGGGGACTTGTCTTCCTTTGTCATCCAAACTGTCTCTCTATTATTATTCTGAACTCAGTACAGTGCAGCTTCTGTTTCCATCACACTTATGCATTAAACTCGCACACATAGAGAATCAGGTGATAAAATTAATGTTAACTATTTATTGTTCTTCAAAAATATTACCTGAGTGTTAGGGCCTAAAGGGCTGTTCTTAGTTTACCTAAACAGTCATATCTACAGAAAATATTTGTCTCTGGCACCACTGAATTCCAGCTTTGAAAAGATAGTACTTTTGCTTATAAATGACCTTCCCTTGCTGAAACAGCTGTTCAACTTTGGGTCAACCAGCATATAAGACATGCAGGAGAAATTGAGTGTGGCTAAAAAATTAACTGATGTATTCATTACAGTTAATTCACTTGATTAAGTATAAAAATAAGCTCATATTATTATAGGATAAATATAACATTTCTTTAATCAAGCGATCATGCATTTCTTCATTGAAAGTCTAAATATTGAATTGCAAAACCTTTTTATTGGCAGTGCATAGTAATTCCGATTTTACTCTCTCATAATTCATATATAGAATATTGGTGAAACGACACGTGTATTTAATGGATTTATAATTTAATTTAAGAACTTGAAATTATTATGCACATTTTCTGAGTAAAATTAATACTTGTATGTTATCAATGAATTCAATAATCCCTAGGCATGCACTGGAAAGTAAAGTAACATGTTTATCAGGTAACAAAATTATAATAACTTTGTTCCTTATTCCATAAAATTTCCTTAGATGAAATACATTTCTAATGATGTAATACATCATCTCTAATGATCTTTAAAATAATTATCATCTTTTAACAGATATGTCAGGTATAAGTTTAAAATCAAGGTTAGAAAATGCTGAGGTTCACTGCCAAGCCTGGTGCATGGAGAAATGGCATGGTTATGCCAAGTCCCTGCATGTGATGGTGGAAACAGACCATCAGACAGCTAGAGAACAGTGTGGCAAGTGCATGCTCAGAAAAACAGGGTATAGTGTGGGTCATTACGCATAAGGGCAAATTAGGATAAACATACTATCTAATTGGAGAATTGTTGAATAAATAAATTTAATGAATAATTGCATTTTACTATAATTTAATATTCGAGGTTCAATAAATAAGATGTTTTCTATCGTGTTACTATGAAGAAAATACATGCAATGAAGTCGTTACAAAGAAAGGCAAGAAAAAAATCATTAATTCTGTGTTATCTCAGTCATACATATAAAGAGAGAGTGCAAATGTGGAGGAGAGGAAGCAGAGCTGCTATTGTGGAGAAATTGTCTGGGTCCTGTGAGTGGAGAAGCTCAGATTACGTGTTATAAGGCTAGAGGAGGGAGGCAAGAGAGCGGAGCAGAAAGAAGCCCTCTCCAGACTGAAAGGAAGCCTGAGAAAGCAGTATGGGCTGATAGCTGTAATCGCTATACCCGAGATCTGTAAAACCTCCATGAATCTTCAAAGCTCTCCCTTTTAGTTACATTACTCAGTATTTTACTTGTACCCAAAAGTGCTTTAACTAAGGTAAAAATTTTCAATAAGTAGATGAAGAATAGCAATCAGTACTCCTGAGGAGCTTACATGTTCCTCGTACCATACCTTTGGCGCCCGAGAACAGGTGCAGATAGATGAGCTTGCTTGATAATCTGAACCATCTTTCCCATCACAAGACTCACTATGCTTTCAAATGTAAGGCCTGCGTGTCTACATTCAGCTTGACAGCCAGATTGCTATATTTCAGTCTCTATGAAGCCTGACCTCAGGACTTTACAGAGGGAACTGCTGTCCCTTTATAGAGTGATGCTGTCCATTAGAACTGTACATGATAATGGGGACATTCATTCTGTGCTGTCCATTGGGGTAGCCACTGAAAAGTAGTTAGTGCAATTAGGGAACTAATTTTGAACATTAGTTAATTCAAATGAATCTAAAAATAATCACCACATGTGGCCAGAGGCCACTGTATCAGACAGCACAGCCTGAGTTTGTACCTACAAGCTAGAGATATCATCAGTGTTACATTGTATAAAAAATCACAGCTGTATCTTTTATTCCTGTGGTCACTGAACCTTTCTCTGATTTATGATATTTTTAGATGAAACATCACAAAATGAATATATAACATAATGCCAATATTCTTAGCTTATCATATATTCAGAAATATGCAAAATTTTAAGTAAAACCCGAAGAAAGATTCCAATCCCAAATCATGTAAGCTCTACTAAATTCAAGGAAAAAAAGGTAAAAAATAATCAGACAAGCCGGAAAAAAAAGTAAAAGCATATCAAAGACAGTAATAGGTAATGTTTCTATAACTTATTTAGGAGAACAATTCTTTGGAAAATCAAATTAGTTTTGAAGATATCTGAAAATACATGGTAGGCCATCATGGTCAAGTCCAACTCATAAATGTTTAGATAGTCTTTCTTTCTAATTTGAGGAACTTGGTTTAAAAATCATATGATTTTAGCAAAAATAAATATAATAATTGTGGCATATAATAGTAGAAAATGAATATATATTTTTTAAATCTGTCACTGGTATAATAGTTCCAAAGAGGGAAAAATTGCTCTAGGCACATGTGGCTTGGAAAAATGTACATTACATTGAGGTAGCACCTTCAGCGGTTCTCAGCCTGTGGGTCGCGACCCACAGGAACTGTATTAAAGGGCCACAGCATTAGGAAGGTTGAGAACCACCAATCTAGAGGAGTTTCAAGGTGAAAAGAGTCTTTGGAGGTGATAACATAGCTGACGGTGAATAGTGAGAGGACTAGTGGGCCAGTGGTGAGAAGATTAGAGTAGTGGGATTGGAGATACTTACTGCACTAACTGAGGAGGACTAATGAGTTCAGACTTTATAATTTATAAAATAAGATTAGTCTGAGAAAATCCTTAGGAAATCTATAATAGACATGCAGGCCTACATCTGTTAAATGAACAACCGTGGATGGATTGGCCAATTCCAACACATTCTGGGACTTTGTCTAGGCAATGAAGTTCATCATTTCAAAAATAAAATATTTATTGAGTATAAAAAATTAATGTAAGCTATTTTTTATATAACTAAAAAGATGCTTTTCAAACAATTTCCATATTTGGCAGGAAGCCTAAATGCAGTTATATCAGAAATTGGTCCTAGTGGCTTTTATTTCAGCGGATACAGTGATGTGACTGAGCTGTTCCTGAAAAATAACTCCTGCGCCCAGTGTAAGGGAGGAGGAAGCATAAATCTTACCTGGCTTACAAAACAAATTTGCTAAAACGTTGCCAGTTAGCATCGCTGCACATTCACTCTTATCAGTCTGCCGTTATCTACCATGCTATTTACAATTTCTAGTGAAATGGCATTTTTTACACAGAACTATGCTGCAGCCCAACGAGAGAGAAAACAGAATTTTAAGAAATCTGTGGGAAGCAAAGACATGAGGTCCCTGTTTATCTTTCATTCCTAGATGTGTCTGTCACTAAATAGCAAAGAGCCAAAAGATTTTCCATGTTCTTCTAAGATTTGTCCTGTAGGTCTTTGTATAACAATGGAAATATTTCATGTCTATACTGTTTATCAGTAACTACGACTCACATGTGATTACTAAGAATGTAAAATGAGGCTACTGGGACTGAAATTTAAATAGGCAGGCTACCTACTTTTATCTATGTAGATCGCCAATACGTATCGCATAGCCAAAAATATCAATAATTAGATATGAAGGATTAAGCCTAAGTTTTGAAGTTATTAACATTATATGTAGACATATATTTCAAATATATTGCAGAATATCCCGCTTTAAATGTGTCCAGAAATATTTAAATGGGCTAAAGTAATTTGGGCATTTAATGTAAAGTTTTATTTTTTTTAAAATATAAATCCCTATTCTCTCTTCTAAGGGTAACTTTTTCTTTTGAAGAATTAATTAATTCCTTTGGAGAGATGACAAAGAGTTAAAAAATTTTGATTGATTGATTGATCAATTGATTTGATGTTGACTCATAAAGATTAAGAATGAAAAATATATTTAATAGATAAATGTTAGAAGTGGCAATATCAAATATTCTCAAAGCTACCCATTGGGCTCCTATTTATTGTAACTTTACTCTGGTAATTTTTATGTTTAATCAGAATATTTTAAAATATACATAAAAGTTCTTAATTTTATTTGTATAAATGGCTATTTTAGAAGTTCTTATAAGATAAAGTTATTTAAATAAAGTAGTATTGTGATAGAATTTTATCTTGCATTATACAAAAATATATGTGTTTTTAATTCAAGATTATAGGTTTTAAATTCAGTTATAATCACAATGGATATACACCTACATATGTTTCTATAGAAATAAGAAGAAAGATAAAAAAGGTAAAGAAATTACTCATTTTTAAAAATATTCTCAACATAGATTACAAGTTATTAACTAAATACATTGTACTGGCAAGAGCCCACTAGGGAAGAGAGAAGTTACTTTCTTATTTCTTTCGGTCACCGATGTGTGAGTGTTTTGTTGCTGTGACTTCAAGCAGTTAAAATTTTAACATCTCTACTACTCAAGTGCAGACTTTATCAGTAGAAACTGATTTAAATTCTAACTCTGATGCTTTGAATCTGTCTGATGGTAAATAAACTTTCTTACACTGTGTACTCGGAGAGACCTTGGAAAGGGATCAGAAGGAGACAGGTGTGTTGGTGGTGATGATCCTCAGGGCAGAATCTGAGCTCCTAACCTGAGCTCAGACTCTGAGACTGAGGCCAAAGAAAGACAAACTATGGCATGAATTAGGGAAGTAAGAAGAATTTGTAAATTGACAGACAAAACACTTTAGCGGAACTAAATCCTTTAAATCGATGACTAAAGAGAGAAAGAGAATAAAGGAAGATAATAATAAACGGAACATTAGAGAAGCATTCCCAGAAAAAGTAAGGCTCCAAAGGATGATTATTCAGAAACAGATATCATAAAACATATGGAAGGGAGGACTGGTTAATTTCGAAGGGTACATGTGTTGGTCGTATTTATTATATGTGAATTTCTGATTTGGTTATTTGTGTAGCATAACTATAGTGAATCTTTGGAATTTGTTAGATGAAAAAAATGAAGATTTTTGAAAATCTGAAACTAAATCAAAAGAAAGTTTTATGCCAAGAATTTAAATGAAAGGTTATCCTCTTAAATACTATAACTACTCTTAAATACTCTTAAAGGTAAATAGTCTATGATGTTTATTATATCTTTTTTGTGGGGTTGAAGTTTATTTGTATTGAACTCTGGCAAAGGTACTTCTAGATGGGATCATCTATAGCAAATAAGTTGGTAGCATAGTGATTAAAGGAATGATTGGATTTTGAAGACTATCCAACTATGATTTCAAAATTTATTTATGACATAACTTGAATACAATTCTATTTACTTTGCTTCCTCTTTTTTCCTGGAGTAGAATTGTTGGGTAAATTTGTGCATTTCAACTGCTCAATGGAGCTTGCTGTTAAAGACAGCAATTTATCGTGCGGTCCAATGGTTTAGAGCATTAAATACTTTCAAGGAAGGTTATCATAATTTGAATATCACTACAGCAATTACAAGACAGGTGACCTTGAGCAAGTACACACCAATCTCAGTTCCATAATGTATAAAATGGCCTTAATAATTATTATTAAGATTATTGATAGTTATAGGATTATGAGAATTAAATGAAATGATTAACATCTTTTGGCACAGTGCCTGATAAGTCTAAACACTCAAAAGTTGTTCTTTATGGTTATAATAATATAGTCACCTACTTATTAATTTATCTTTACTAATATGAATGTCATTGCATAAGAATCTCAATTTGCTAATGAATTGTTTGCTACAATTTAATTTTAATTTAGATGTCTAAACATACAATACATCCATGTTAGGGTTATATGGTAATTTATAAAAACTTTATACCATACAGGAGTTAAAAATCACCCACAATTTAAAACAACAGAAATTTGTAGTGAAAAATTAAGGAAAAATAGCAAGCAGAAAACAGGGTACAAAAATGGCACTCCATGACATCTCTTGATTGTGAGGAAAATTCTTCAGTCATTTGAGGGGGCAAAACTTATGTTAGGCTTACATTTCTTCCTTCTAGAAGTTAGAGGATTCATTCTTACAAAGTTTCGGAAATTTGATTTGATTATTTTGTACCCAGCCAAATATTGGACTCTACATAATAAGTCACCGAAGTCCTTAAGAGCATTTATTTTCATGTGTGTGTCCTTAATTTAAAAATCTGGTGTGTGTGTGTGTGTGTATGTATACAGATAACATATTTGTTTTGCAATGATATTTTCTAAAGGAAAGGCATTTCATGACATACTTAAATGATGAATTCTTAAAACTCGGTCTGTGAAATTTTTGTTTGCTTCTTTGACATGAAATTTGTAAATTTTGAATAAAAGATCCCATCTTGATTCTACCTCGCTAACTTATGAGGTTGAAGATTATGTATTTTGTAATGGGATCAGTGTAAATAAACACTGTATTAGTCAGCAGAGATAGACATGCAAAGAGAAATTTTAGGTGTGCCATCTACATGCATTTGGTTTTAATTTTTGGCATGGAAATATTCAGCTGGTTGAGATTTTTCTTTGAGTATGCAGTCCTATGACATTTCTGTCCATTCCTGTCCCTGATTCTTATTTATTTATTTATTTTTATTTTATTTATTTATTTATGTATTTTTTTAGTTGCATTTCTTTTTTTTTATAATTTTTTTATTAGATCATAATTGTGTACATTAATTCTATCATAGGATACAGTGTGTTGCTTCCATATGCAGTTTGGAAAACTCTCATCCAACTGGCTAACATAGCCATCATGTCTTTCTCATAATTGTTGTG
>CAUYQV010111410.1:0-57948 GCA_963574575.1 Galagoides demidoff
TCTACCCAGGGTGACAGTAAGACTCTGTCTTAAGGGGGAAAAAAAAAGCCCCAGGTGGTAGACAAATCCTACATATCTAATAATTCAACCACAAGGAAGCCAGGTGGGACTTCTCTGCTGGCAAAGCTACCTGGGCACACAGGAAGCTTTCCTTTGATTTTGGTCTCAGACTGGCAGAGACCCCAGGAGCCACACAGGGCAGACAGCCACTGGTCCTACCAGTCCACTAAAGAGCTGACTGGAAGCAGAAAGATGCAGGCTATTGGGATGCTTGCTCTCCTGGAAGGGACGATACACCCCAGGTAAGTCCTTTTCCTGCTTTCATGCAAAATGACAAGACCCTAGGTCATCAGACTAGGGGACAAGTGCAGATCCCTCTTCTGGGATCTTCTAGGGGGACAGAGGGATTGGGATGGTTAGGGGGAGCCAAAGAGACTTATTTCCCTGTAACATTAAAACACTTTTAAACAAGGAGAACCTATTCATGTGCTGTACTCAAAAGGAAACTTGTTTAAAACCATTCCTTGTCCACAGGCTGTTTGGGGTATAGTAGACAGTTTCTCAAACTTGCTTGAAAATAGGAATGGCCCAGAACACTTGTTAAGAAAATTTAGCCCCAATATTCTGTATATTTAATAATCAACTCAGATGATTCTTAATAAGGAAAGTTTGGGAAACTTGTCAGCTAGAGCCAGCCCCCTTTCCCACCAGTCAAAAGGCATGCCTCCAGATATTACTCAAGGAATTTCACTTTCCCCAGATAATTTTCAGCCCTGCTCATGAAAGTGAAGCAAGAAGTCTGTGTTAACAGCTCTCTTGCTTTCTTCCCTGAAGGTCAGCAGGTCAAGGCATGACCCAACATGCCTTGGTCCAACTCCAGAACCTAAGACACAGAAGTAATGGCACCCTCTGTGCAACCCTGCAGGACGGCTCCAGATTGAGTACCTTGGCCTGGGCAAGTAGAGAGGGGTACCCCTACTCAGCCCCTACACCACCTGCCCTGAGGACCTGGAAGCCTCTCTGTCCTACACTCCAGTCACTGAGACCAAGTCTACCTTCCTCTAAACAAACGCTCCAGAAAGATCACCCAGCTGCAGGTACCGCCAAGAGGAGCCACTGCAGAAGTGCATGGGGAGTACCTGCTGAACTCTCCCTCCTGCCTGCTGACTCTGCTCTAACCTGCTATAAAGGAGGGACCAGACAGGTGGAGCAGTGCCATCTTCCAGCAATGGCTGGCCCACACTGTCCCTGCTGCTCCATGGACTCCCCCAAGCCACATGGTCACCTCCACATGCCCTGCCATCTGTGGGAATGGTCAGAGCCAAGCTGCCCTGCTCGGCCACGGGCTTGTGAGGTGAGAAGTCCCTGTACTGCTCTTCTCTCCCTGAAAGTGTGAGGGCTGCACAGCACGAAGCCCTGAATTCTTGTCAGGTCCATGACTACTTTCTGTTCTACTTCAAAGCAAACTGCACGCAAACGCACTTGAGAATGTTCCCAATAGCCCCAGTGAGACCATTTCCTTATTGATTCACCATTAAGACTATACATTAGTTTTCTTAACAGTACTAGAACTGTGAATCTCTTTGGAAATCTGATATCTGATAAAGTTGGTACTACTCCATCACTTTTATGTATATGGTGCTGAGCACCTCAGAGGAAGGTCATGAACCCCCAGTGAAGACCAAGCCCCCGCCTTAGAGCCACTGCTAACAGTGGAGACAGACACACTCTCTCTGCCTTAGCAAGAAGGTGAGCGCAGGACTACAAGGTGCTGACTCCATCATAATTCAACATTCATTATTCACCTGGCTGAAAACACAGTGTCGTGTGTGACAGGCCTGCCATTTGGCTGTGCAGGGGCACTGTGAGAGAATGATGGCCTGGGGCTCTTCATCGCAGCTCGCCAGCTTGAACTCAGCAACCCTGGCCCTCTCTCCCACTCTGGGGGTCAGAGGGCTCCTTGGAGGTGAGCAAACACTGTTTAGGGGCAACAGCAGCCACAGTGCCTCACTGGAGGGCTGGACTGGCCTGGAGTGTTGGTTGTCCTCTGGGACCCATCGTGACACAGACCCTCAACGTCCTGATACCCATAGGATGGAGGTTCTGTTGCCATGACAACAAAGACATGGCATTAAAGAAACAGGGCATCGGGAGTATGGAGAGGCTTCAAATAACCAGGAGGCTGCTCAGGGAAGAGACAGTGGACAGATATTCCACTGTGGGGACACAGAAGCTTCACAGAGGCAAGCTGGGTGATTCAGGAAGACATCTGACAACCAAGAAAGGGACGTCCTGCCTGGGACAGGGAGCTCTTCCCACTTAGGGTGTTCAAATAGAGGCTCTGAGTCAGGTTGCAAGTGAAAGGTCACCTAAATATGCCACTCTCTGTATTTTCTTAGCACAGACCCAGTGCAGATACCAGATTCAACCTAGGAATAGAGATCTGAGCCACCTCACAGCAAAACCTTGGCTTTAAGGACTGCTGAGGAGAGTGGCTGTTTGCATGGATGGCCAAGGCAGGTAGCACTTCTGGAGCCCCACAGCTGACCAGTGGCAGCTGGGTTGCAGCAGTAGTCTGGGGCTGTGCAAATACACAGAAAAGCAGCTGGCATCGCAGAAAGGACACAGCCAAACCAAGCAGGGACAGTTCAGGTGAGCAGAGCTCTGGAACTGGCTCTGCTACCTATCTCTAACCTTGTTGGGAAACTCCAGGCAACCCGCTTTACCTCTGAGCTCTGGCAGTTCATCTGTGAAACCAGGCAGAGTGGTCTCCCTTCTAAGCTTCACATACACGTTGTAAGGAGCAAATGATGAGATGATTCAGGGATGTGTTAGTAATTTATAAAGAAAAGGCTATGTCCTTGTTACAAAGCACACAGCACTTCCCAGGTGTCTTGAGACTGAGGTTAAGTGTGTGAGGTACAAAAACCCCGAAGGTAGGGCCTCTGCTCACACAAAACTGAAAATTTAGTGGGGGGGACAAGACAGAGATGTGACCGAGATAGCCCCAGCCATGGCCCCAGTGATAACCAGGGAAAATGGCTGCAATTAAGCAAGACAACAGTGATCATGTTTCTCAATCACAAAAAGGAAAATATCTGTGAATGATCCTTTTTTCCCTTTTCATGCTTTGGGTAAGACGCGTCCTGGCCGGGGCACCTAGCTATCTGGTAGAGAGGCTCTTGGGACCATCAAGTTACCCCCGTCTGTGCTGGAGACAGCAGTATTCACCTCTCTACTACTGTCCACGACTCCAAGGGGTCCACAGAACCGGGCTACGGCCCCAGGCAGGCACAAAAGAAAGTGCCCCCCACCCGGCTCTCCCCATCCTCAGTTTTGACCACTGTAGACAAACTTTCCTTACTTGTGTGCCAATAAATCATTTCTGACATGGTAAGGAAATTAATTTGGGGGAAGATTAATTAGCTACATTAATGCACTCAGCTGCAACTCCTGGAAGTCAGAAGGTGGGGAGGGCGCTTTTCCACCATGACTCGTTCCCTTTCTTCCTCTAAGGTCCAATCAGTCATGCAGTCACCTCATAAGTTCTAAGCCCCCTTTTACAAGCATGAAGGCCCCTGCCAAGCTCCAAGGGCAGGGAGCTCATGACTGGGCAAGGCAGTCTTTTTGGGATAGTCATCTCTACTAAAGGAGTCTCCCTTATGTAGAGCTGAACTCTGACTCCCCACAGCTCCCGGCAGTTTCTTTGTACTGACCTAAGGTGTTATGTTGTAAATGGTCCTTTATAGCCCTGCCGGTTACTTGCCTCATGAGGGGGATTTAAAGTGGTCAACACTGGTCTTTCCGGTCCAGCCCCTCCCATGGCCAGCCGCAGCTGCTTGCCTAGACACCTGCAGGTTCCAACTTGTTAGGAAAAATGCATTCTTAATTACAGCCTCCGTGTCAGCTCCTCTCTGGCCCTGCTTGCTCAGCACCTGCCCAGCACCACTTTCAGCCAGGGTCTATGGACAGAAAATTCAGTGCATCCCTCCTGAGGACAGAAACACCCAAGGAGGGGGCTGCAGGCACTCCTGAAAGGACCCTGAGAGGCAGTCCAGTCCACTGGGCCTCAAACTCTTCTGTGTGTATAATCTGTGCAAAGAAAATCTTACGTGAAATCTCAGTGTGCACTGAAGAAAGTGCCACCACCCAGTCTGAAAACCATGAATCCATGTGGGACAGGAGGCCCCCAGGGGTGAACTTAGCAAGGTACTAAAAATAGGTAACCAAACCCTTGTTTCCAAACTCCCAGGTCCACACTGTCTGCAATACCCTATATAGCTATCTAGTTTTTCTCTTAAAGTCACCCTTAAAATTTTCAGGGCATAATCACAACTACCCCTCAGGAAGAGATGCCAGCTCCTCTTACAAGGACCACCACCCATCACTGCAGGTAGCTCTTTGCAGGAGGTGGGCCCAGACAAGGCTGGGTCCAGGTGAGGTCACCAACTCAGCCTGCCTTTGTTCCCCCTTGAGCTATGACTTGGTGCTGCTCCCCTGCAAACCCCTCCAGCCCTGGCCCACCTTCCCAGACAGCCCCTTCTCACAGGCTTCCTGCTCAGGTGGTGCAAGTGGTACTCTAAGGATTTGGGGCCACTGCCTAGAAAATGCTCTCGCAGCAGCCCTGATGGTGAAGAGTAGAACAGGATTTACTCCTCTTTCTCCTGCAGAGTTACGGGTTAGAAGGCTAAGGGGAATGTACCAGCCAAGAGCAAGGACATGGGTATTGTCCTTAGCTTCCTCACCTACAACACAACAGGGTGAGGCCTACCTGAGCACATGTGCTGGCACAAGACAAGGCTCACTCAGTGTCAGGTGTGAATGCCATCATCCAGCCTGAAAGACTCCCTCCTCTTATGGGGAGGAAACTGTGGCCTAGAGATTAGGAGGGTCTTACCAAGGTCATCTGGAGAGTAGATCTCCTACCACACTTCCAAGTAGATGGGTAACATGACAGAATGCTTATGAGCAGAGTATCAAAACCGGACTCCAATCCAAGCCAAACCATCAGAGAACCTAAATCATTTGTTGACCTGTGTATTTATAGCCTGCCTGCTTCGAGAACTGGTTTTAGACACTCAATTCGAGACATTTTTCCATTCCAGATAGGCATGGCCTGTTTGTCTACTGCACCCTTCCCAAGAAGGGTTCAGGAATGCCCGTAAGGCTTTCTCACGGTAACACAGGCTTTGCACAGTCAGAATAACGTCCAGTGTGCTCACAAGAAAAGTATGTGAAGCGAAACAGCAAAGCTTACAAGCCAAAGGCCTTCCCTATGCAATATGGTTCCTTTCAAAGCCATGCACCTGTGCCCATCCAGGAGCTGGGAACAAGCAGAAGTCCCCAGGGGCAGCCTATCTCTCCAGTGTGCACTTTCTGTGAGCAGAGCTGAGGTTAAAGGGGAGGGCAGCTAGGGCCGGTGCATGCAGCTCATTTAATGGGGCCAGCAGAGCTCAGCTGTCAGCAGCAGAGGCGCAGGAATCTGTGCTAAGTGCAGGGTCGTTTCTCTCTGGAACAAGCCCCATTAGGATGATTCATGCACATTTCCCACAGGGGAGCTGGACAGCGGGCCAAGCACCTTTAAGGCACAAGTAGCACTAAATGGCTGCGCTCCCCAATAGTCACCTTTCTTTTTATTGAGGGCAGGCAGCACTGGCCACATTTACCACCTTGGATGTGAAGGCTTCCGATTATATTCTGCTTAATAGTGGGTGCTCAATAAATGCTGATTTGCTTTCTAAAATGATGCTGGCTTCTCATGTCTTCCAGCAACCAAGCCTCAATGAACCCCACATGTGCCATCTATGGTAGGCTGCTGTCCCACCACTGCTTCTTACATATACCCGGCACTTTCTAACACACAAGGTAGTTGCTGTGGACAGAGCTTTGCAATGTCAAGGATGACATCTCAGTAATTGACATAATCAGGTCTCTGAAGAGTAGTTATAGAATTCCACTTTTCTAAAATATAACACCAAATACACGTTTATATGCACAGGAGAAGGACTGAAGGAAAAGAAGTAAAATACAGCACACACCGACACACGCTCTCTCCCTTCCCATCATATGCCATTCCACAGGGCTGCTCTGGTGGACACAAGACCACTGAGCTTCCCATGGTCAGGGAACCCCCTCCACTCTTGGACCTCATGCTGCATCTGACCTAGATGTCTAACTTATAAACATGTCAACTAATCTAGACCACCACAGCCTGTGTCTTGAAAATCCTACTAGGCCCACAGCTTTCAACACCAGGGTGGCCTAATCAGTTCTGCCCATCGCCAGTCTGGCATCAAGGAAATGCTAAGGAGTCAGTGAGGGAATGAATCAACAAAGGGTCTGCAGGGCCACTTTTCTCTGGGGGAAGTCAGATGTCCTTGCCAATAAAGAGCAACTCATGCTTATTACCACAGGACAGGCAAGCAAGTTTTCACTCAAGAACTTGGCCCTTCCTGGGTTGGCTATTTCCTGGCTGCATGACCCTGAGCAACTTATAAGACATTTCCTCATTTGTGAAATGGGAATAATACTAAGGCCTGCCTCATGAGATTGCTGTGAGATTTAAATGACTTAATATTTGCCAAAAGCTTAGAACAGCGCACATAGCACATGGTAGGCACCATTTAAGTGTTGGGTAAATAAAGTAAGTAAATATGTACATATTTGCATAGCATGTGCACCATACCTAAACACACATGTGCACGTGTGTACAAAGGCAGGCATGCCCACGCTGCTGTGTGCTTCAGCAGGGCACGCAGCACGATTTGTTTTCTCCATGTGTGCTGTGAGGTTGGATGAATGAACTCTCTCACTGCCCATGGGGAAAGAGCGAGGGGTTATAGTCAGCCTAAACCAAAAAGCCCAGCAAGTGAAGTCCAACAAGGGCATGGCCGACAGCTGCAGCCAGCAGACCCAGCTATCTTTCTGGTCCAGGTCTTCCATACCAGCTGCTGTTCCTGGTCAGAGAGCACCTGTGACAGAGGCCCCCAGACACCCTGGTCCTGGATAATGTACAACTTCCCTCCCTGGAAACATGGAGCCCGAAAAGCAAATTGCAGATGAGACAGCAAAACAAGCCCAGATAAACCTCGCCTGCCCGCCTTTCCTCTAGGCTGACAAGAGGCCTCACCTCTACAACTCTCCCCAATTGCTTCTTTTCAAGCTTCCTCACAGAGGGCTGTGGATAAGACAGGAAATGCCCTAAGTGGGGAATATTCGGGAGTCTAAAAGGCCCAGCCCAATATACTTCATTTCTCAGGTTCAGTACTATAGGTTCTCATTTTAAAATGCCAGAACATCAGGGACTTTGACATTTATGGTTCCCAGAGCCAACTTCATAGGCAAGTGGCCTATGCAGTCACAAAGGGCTCTGCACTTGGCTTAATGCCCTGCCATCACCACCTGGAAATGCTTAATCATTTTTTAATGAGGGTCTCCACATTATTATTCACACAGGGTGGGCCCTGCAATTTATGTAGCTGATTATCAAGGCTCTCCTATTTCTGTGGGAGCTTGAGACCCAATCTATAACACTTCCCCCTAGTGGAGCACCATTAGCTGAGTCACACCTGTCCTACCTCAGTCTCCCCACCTGCAGATTGGGAAGGGTAGAGTGAGTCTGCAGGGCCAGAATTCTGGATTTCATTTTATATCAAAAAGAGAAAGGTAAAGACAGAGGGTCACTAACACTAAACAAACCCAACTACCATCTGTCTTCACCCACATTTTATAAAGGAAAAAATAACCATCAACAATAATGAGAAAACAGGAATAAAGGACAGATTTATTCCTTTAAAAGGAATAAATTTAACCTCCCAACTTTTCATTTTTCTGATTTCACTGGAGATCACCGTGTTTCTTTGGGAAATATTAAACATTTCACACCTTTCCCATCTTGGTTTTTTTTGTATTTTAAAAACCAAGCCCTTCTCTGGGACTCAGGGTCTGGTATATAAGTTACAGCTGAAGGGTGCTGGCTTTTCCTGTCCCCTCCCTGCCTCGTGTTCCTTCCACACTGAAGGTACATTCCAGATCGCCCCCACTGGGGTCACTCTCTACAAGACACAAACACAGCACCAAACAGCAGCTTCATGAGTCAGATCCAGAGTGGCCCTTAGTTATTAATGCCCGGTGTAAAGTCCCCTTCCCAATAGAAGGTCATAAATCACCTGGCACCGGAAACATTCCATCCTGAAAGGCAGGCAAAGGTACCCTGAGCTGAATCCCAGATTTAACTTTTTGAAAAGAGTAAACTGACCCACTGCTGAGTAATAAGCCATGGGTGGGGCAGGGTCCTCGCTACTAAGCCACTGTCACAGGATATCCTGACCCACCATCCAGCTTCCTCTCCTCTGCAGAGACCCAGTCCTAGACACTTGGGTCCTCTAGTGCCAGGACCTGAGAATCTCAGACCAGATCTCTAAGAGTTGGAGGGTTCTGGTTGATTCAAGCTAGCTGGAGGCTTAGGGATGACGCTGATAACAGAGGTATCGCAGAGGGGCGCCTACTATGTGCCAGGCTCTCAGCTGTGTGCCTGCACACGTCACCTTATTTCACCTTCCTAATCACCTTATTTTCAGATGAGAAAACCAAAGCTCAAAGACATTTAGGAACTTCCCAAAAAGATGGTACAGGTTTCAACCCAGGCTGGCATCAACCTCTGCCTCTTCTATACCACCCACGGCCATGGCATGAGTTTCTGATACCCTGGGCTTCTTCCCGGCAGTAGCAGGAGATCTCCAAAGGGAGATGTGACAGGAAGAAGAGGAGCTTTGCCAATTTGGCTCAGATGCACCAACCCTGGGCAAGGGCCACACCTGACACTCCCTCAGTAGGCTGGGCACCGGAAGTCTCCCTTCCTCAGCTGCCCGTGACTCCAACACACCTGCACCCTGCCCAGCCACACCTGGGGAAGCAGTGCTTCCGCCTGCAGCCTGCACGTGGCCTGGTTTCTGGCTCTCTCCTCCCTCTACTCTTACGGGCCTTATCCTTCCTACCAGGGGCATCTCACTCCCTACCACCACCACTTCCACCATATACAGTGCAGTGTGGCACAGCCCTTGTTCTTAAACTAGAGGGAAGTAACACCGAGTATTGCTTTGATGTTACTCACGGCACCCCACGAAGCCCTGAGAACCCCCTCACCACTGGAGAGAGCGAATGAGAGCTACAGGGTAAACCTGCTTCCTTAACAAGAGCAAATCTTTGCGTGGTGCCCAGCACCCAGTGAGCATGAAAAACACCTTACCTAGATTGCTCTTTACAAAAATGACAATAAAGGGAATCTGATTTTTCTCATTAGTACTGGCAGGAAAAAGGAATTTTATGGGGAAGTTAGTTCATTGCTCAAATGGTTAGGATAAGCCTAGTTGAATTCAAACAACCAGGCATCTATAATGCTGTTAGGATTGGAGGATCTGGGGAGAGGTAGCTGCCCCTGGGATCAGCATGGTCAGCCTGAAATCACCATAGGCTCATAGCTCCGAGGTGGTGAGAGTGCCCAAGTGCTCATCTAAGATACAAGTGAGCACAGCACACCATCATACCCATTTCTTGAAGATAACACCAGTGATTTGGGCCACCGGTTGATGGGAAGGGGCCCTTCCAACCTACAGATCCCAAAAGAACATACTCCTGGAGATGACTATTTTGGAAGGGCTCAGACAGGGTCCACCTGAGTGGTCAGGTTACACTCTCCCTTCCCCCACATTTCTGTCAGGCCCATCCTCTGATCATGAGCAACAGGGATGAATACATGGACCCATCCTGGGGCCCATAATGAGGCCTAACCTCTTGAGCCTCACAGACCGGCTTGGGCAGGCCTGCTCAGTGAGTAAGACAGGAAGGGCCCTTGAAGCTGTCCACACAGCCTTTTTTACCTTCGGTAAAAATCTGATGTGAAATCTTGACACCCTCCTGAGCACTGCCTCCTGGATTTAAGAAGGGGAGAGGTGGCTTGGGTTTTAAAAAGAAAATTGGATTCCCATTCATGAACTCCCCACATAGAGGGCATGTAACAGGTAAAACAGGTTCTGTCATTGATGAATGAGCTCAGATAATAATGGGGCTCACCCTTCCCCATTAAAAATATTAACCTCATTCCGGCCGAGTGATGTCATAAACTCAGGGCCCATGAAGCTCTCTCACGACCACACTTCCCACCTGCCAGGTGAGGGGGCTGAGTGTATGTCTCTCAGCCCAGTGGCAAGCCAGGAAGGCACAAGCCCTTTGGGAAGTCCACTGATGCCCCAACTGCAGATGGACAGGAAGGAGAAACAGTGTTATAACTTGCCATGCACAGACAGGAACCCAGGGGTTCTTTCTTGCCTTAGCTGCCTAGGACTTTTATTGGTCTAAAATAGCTTCCCAAAGCCAACCTGACCCCACGCTGAGCTGGTAGGACTTTATGATCCACCACAGAGATCCTGTCTCCTTTTACTCTGCACGAACCAGCGGACCACTGGAGAAACCCATTCAGCTTTGGGTCCTGCACTTACGAAATTAAGACCTGTCACCAGGATGATTAAAAAAACAAAATCTGAACTCCATGTCACATGGACATAATTGAAGGGACCAAGTAGTATGTTCTAGAGAAGATTCAGGGGCTGGTGGGTACAAGATGAGAGGTTAAGCTTTGGGACAGGATGCAGATGGGGTCAGAGAACAGAATGGGGACAAATCAGTAGAGGTTATAGAGAAGATTTCAACTCAATTTTAGGAAAAATATTCGATTAGACAGCTGTTCAAAATAGAATAGGATATTTTGGGAGGTAGTAAGCGCCTGTCACAGGGGATCTCCAAGTAGAAAGTGGCTGGGCACTTGGTAAGTAGGTGGACCCTGAATAAGATATTTTGCATCAGAAACTAGATGTTCCTCCTGAGATTTTTATGACATCCACAGCATGGGACTAGGGGCAGGGGAACCACTGTTAAAGGCATTGGTTCAGCCTCATAAAAGTGCAGCCCTTTCTCTTACAAGAAGCCCCCAAACCTCATTGGCTTCAGGGACTAAAGGGTGCTTCTCTGGTACAATTGGCTGGTTTCCCAAAAGCACATGAGGGTGAAAGGCCAGACATATCCCTGTCTCCTCAGGGGGGTGACATCACTACCATTATAGAGATGAGATGGGGGAGATGGGTGTGGCTTCGGGTGGGACCCAGGCTGCCCAGAGCGGGAGGGTCTCGGCCTCATTCCCCAACAGCAACTGAAAGGCTGGGTGCTATGGGAGAAGCACAAGTCATGTCCTGCCACCACTGTCCTGGAATTCAACAATGCCCATGGTGGGCCAGGTCCTAGGGACAGAAGAATAAGCATGGTGGGCCGGGTCCTAGGGACAGAAGAACAAGCACAGCTCAACGTCTGGCCTCAAGAAGTAGATAGTCAGTCTAGGGAGAAGTCAGAAAGTCTCTTCTGCAGGAAACAAACAGTAAATCTGCTGGGCTCCTAAGGTCCCACAGTCTGCTGCAACTACTCACTGTGTGAAGTGTGCAATGTAAAAGCAGCCATACTCAAAAATAATTATTTACAAAATCAGACAGCAGCTGAGTTTGTCCCAAGGGGCTGCAGTTTACCCCTCACCTAGCTCAAAGGTTCTCACTACAGCTGCACATTAGAACCACCTAGGGAGCTTTTACTGGCCACCAAAGCCTGAGTCTCACCCCCAGAAATTCTGATTTAAGTGGTCCAAGGTGGGGCACGAGATCAGAGTAGTCTAAAACCTCCCCAAGGAGCTTGCACTCAGTGAACCCAAGATGAAGAATCCCTGGTCTCCAGCAGAAACAGATACATGTAAATACCCTACTATAATCCCACGATTCCACAAACCCAATGAGGGGAAGTGACTTGCTCTAGGTCACAATGAGTCAAGAGGCAGGGAATCTGGACTCAAGATCTTTGCCCTGAACCCTGGCAGAGAGATGGGCCTAAATGCCTCTCCTAGAGTATGGGGTACAAGGGCCTTCTTGCTCCTGCCCTACTGCCCCAGGGAGGTGCAGACCCCAGGGAAATCCCAGCCTCACTGACCCCAACCCACTCTAATGCCCTAGACATTGCCTCTCCCTACATCAAACTGCAATGACCTATAACTAACAAGGGAACAGAATTCCCCAAACAGCTGCGTTTTTTTCTGAGAAGCAACATTTTTTACCATGTTTTTAGTTTATTAGCATCTACAGGAAGAAAAGAGGACTGTAAAAACTGTACGTCTTTAGTCCTAACAAGCACAGCCACAGGAAGCTCTTTACCAATGACACCACTAAAGACCTGCCAAAACGTGCCACCTGCCCAGAGCGCTGCCCACGCAGGACTCAGGCACAAGGAAACCCAGAGGAACAAGGAGCCCTCGGGAATGTTGCAAGAGCTTGTCTGAGGCTGGGCAGCCATTGGCAGTGATGATCTCAATGTCCACAGAGCAAATGAGCTCTGGCAGACAGGGGAATCCCTGGCATCTCCTGCCTTGCACAAGCTCTGCTAGTGGTGGTGACCAGAGAGCCTCTGAGACCTTCCCTTCTGTCCACCGAGCCACTGGAACAATCAGGAGCTCAAGAGAGCAAGGATGGGACCAGCACAATAATAACAATGATATGAAAATATGGGCTCAGCGCCTGTGGCTCAAGCGGCTGGGGTGCCAGCCACATACACCTGAGCTGGCAGGTTCGAATCCAGCCTGGGCCCACCAAGCAACAATAATGGCTGCAACCAAAAAATAGCCAGGCGTTGTGGTGGGCGCCTGTGGTCCCAGCTACTTGGGAGACAGAGGCAGAAGACTCATTTGAGCCCAGGAGTTGGAGGTTGTTGTGAGCTGTGATGCCACGGCACTCTACCCGGGGTGACAGCTTGAGGCTCTGTCTCAAAAAAAAAAGAAGAAAGAAAAGAAAAGAAAACATGACCAACTACCAGGGCCTGTGGTCACTTAGTTCTTTTTTTCCTTCTTCTTCTTTTTTTGATCACTTAGTTCTTTTAATCCTCAAAACAATCCCATAGATTCGATTCTTACATAGTCCCCATTCTACAGATGAAAAAACTGAGGCACGAGGTAGTTGGATAACTTGCCCAAGGTCATTAAAGGAGTTACGCTGCAGAGCCAGAATTCAAACTCAGGTGTAGCCCCAGATGCAGCTCTTAACATTATGCTCAAAGGAATAAGGTGATCCTACTATGAAACTCCCCCCTGCATTCATGGCAAAACAGACCCAGAGAGTAAAGGGCTGATGTGAGACCACACAGCATGGGGGCTGGGGTAAAGCCAGTTCTGTGTATCTCCCTATGGAGTCTGGCTTTTACCCCTGCTAAGCTGACACAACTCTGTTTTCCTGGACAAAGATCCTGTCACCTCCTTACCATACATAATGGTGGGCTCAGGCACGAAAGCTGGAGAAAGAGTCAGTTCACAGGACTCTTTCCTGCCAGTCTCTGTGAAGTACCAACTGCTGCGTTACCTCATGTCACCTTCTCACCTCCACCTGGGTCTGTGGTTGAGGGCCATGTGCCTGTTTGTTTGCAGTATCACCCCCCCCCACTGCACTCGCCACCTGTACACACAGGCACCAGCCCCAGCTCCCCCTCCTGGGCTGCTCCCTTCTCTAATCACTGCTTGTTCAAATTCCACCTAGTCTCCAAGGCACAGTACTCAAGCCCATGAGCTCAGACTGAGGTGTGGGCTCAAACCTTGGCTGTCACCTTGGGAACCCTGCTCAACCTCTCTGGGCCTCAGTTTCTTCATCTATAAAGTAGAGACAATAACAGGCCACCCTGTACCATTCTCTGAGCCCCTCACCCCAGTTAGGAGTGAGTCCTCCATCCTCTTAACACCACAGCTATCTGCACTGCCACTGGGCCACCTCTGGGGCAGGTCCAAAGCTGGGTTCTGGAGCAGAATGAGACATGACTATGTCCCGAAAGAGTTCACTGGCTAGTTACTGGGACAGTCACAGGTCCACAAATAGCCACAACACGAGGTGGCTGGCCAGTAGTGGGGGTAAGAAGTGACATTTTACATTCTGTCACAATCTTGACAGGACTTTTTAAAAGTCTGGCTCTCTTCCCATTCACTAAAAGCAGTTTCATAACTCCTGACAAGTTGAATAAGAGTTTTAAAAAGTCAGATCAAACTACATTTGGAGAACTCCCAGCAGCCCCCAGAATCTCCTCCTGCCCTTACTTTACAGGGTTTGGCTGTCTGGCTCCTGCCCCCCCATCTCGTGTTCTAAGCACACCAGAACTCAGCCCCACCCCCACTCTATAGTCACACATACCCTAGCCCAGTGCTCGGGCACACTAGGACTCAGCCCCCATCCCACTCTATACCTCCATTTACATGTACCCTAGCCCAGGGTTCTAGGCATATGAAAACTCAGCAGCCATATAACAGGGTGGGTGTCAAGCTTGAAGGGAGCTCCAGACTTAAAAGCATCACAGGATACACAGGATAGGCCCCTGTTCTACCACAACCATGAGGGCCCGAGGAGCCCCAGAAACCAACACTCTTCCCACGTGTGCTGCACTTTACAGTTTATAAAATATTCCTACATCCAAATGTCACTTTCTACCCAAACACCCATGAAGTCCTCTTACCATGACTATAATCTCCTAAACTGGGGCTGTGGGGCAGGGTCTATGTCCTTTCTGGTCCTTGGAACTAATGCAGAGCCTTGCGTATGGTAAGGTGCTCAGTCAATGAAAAAATGTGCTCATGGTTACACAGCAAAGGAAGGTGGCCGGTCTGCCTAATTTCCAGACCCCTTCTGACCCAGGCCTCTCCCTTCAGACACAGGGACACTCACTGCCCACTCGGCTCCCCCAAACATACCCTGCCATCCTGTGAGCTGCCTGTGTACCCAGGAGCCCCTGGGGCAAGGAGACCCAGGGCACTAGGGAGTGACAGTGGCAGAGGCTTTCCCCCAGGGAGGGAAAGGCAGATGAAGCCCCTGAGAGGGAGTGTGTGCCAAGGAGAAAACAAAGGCAGGAACGGGATGGCTGGGCCCTGCCCGAGGAAGTGAGGCGATGGAAGTTTTCTGAGACAGACTGTCAGCTGTGAAGAACATGTTTCTGAGCTCCTGAAGTTTATCAGGCAGGGCTGGCAGGCACCACAGCCCAGGACAATACAACGCAGGAAAAGGGTCACCAAAGACAGTTTTCCTCCCTTGAAAAATGGATACTATGTTGTTAGAATGATGAAAAGCATTCTTAAAATAATGTGTTCTCTCAAATACTGCTTTCAGCCTTTAAGCCTCCGATATCGTCCCCGAACCAGATGAGTAGAATCTTAGGGGAGAAAAACCCCTAAACCTACCACTTTTCTGATTTGTAATTACATCTAAATCCAAAGAAAACTGACAAAATAGGCTCTTTTACAAGAAAGTACGTTTAGGCTCGGTGCCTGTGGCTCAATTGGCTAAGGCGCCAGCCACGTACACCTAAGGTGGCGGGTTCGAATCCCCAGCCCGGGCCTGCCAAACAACAATAATGGCTGCAACCAAAAAAAAAAAAAAATGGCCGGGCGTTGTGGCTGGCGCCTGTGGTCCCAGCTACTTGGGAGGCGGAGGCAGGAGCTTGCTTGAGCCCAGGAGTTGGAGGTTGCTATGAGCTGTGATGCCATGGCACTCTACCCAGGGGGATAGCTTGAGGCTCCGTCTCAAAAAAAAAAAAAAAAAAAGAAAGTACGTTTAGAATTAAAAGCCCGACAGAGGTCCAGCACCAGACTTCCTCACAGCACGGGGACTGCTCTGTCATTAGCTTGCTTGTGCTGATGGAGATTTCAAGGACTCAGACCCAAAGGAAGGGGGCCCTGGCCCTGGGGCCAAGCGCTCCCATCCTATTGTGTGGGAAGGAGCTTGTGAATGAATGGATTCCATGATTCTGGGCTTTTACGGCTCTCCAGCCAGCCTACTCCCCCCATTTGCAGAGCAGAGGTCACAAGATGTCACACTGGTCCGTTGTAATCCTACATCCTGTGGATGCCAGTCAAGCTTTCTGAATAACCTCTTGAACCTGGCCACACAACTGCAGGTTTTAAATGTAACCAGAGGGTCAGCCAGAAACAGGGCTGAGAAATCAGCTCCCATGAGTCCCAGCCACCCCTGCCCAGGGCCTGCCACCGGCCCCCCACCCCAGGGAGGGCAGGGGCCCAGTACACTCAGCAAGCAACAAGGCCTTTCCAGGTAACTCGTAGCTGGAGAGCGAGGGGAGAAGAAGCAGAATTCCGCAGGGTAGCCTCTTGACAGGAGTCTGGCAGCTCATGCCCTGTTCTCCACAAATCCCTGGGCCACAGTTTTATTTTGAGCCAGAATCAGAGATTCAGGGTCTGAGGTCACATTTTAGAGCTGTGCTCGAAGCAGAAGTGTTTATAGCTGCCTAATTCTCGCAGTGTGATTGTTTGCAAAGGACAAGCCTTGGTTCTTCCTTCTCAGGAATTCATAACCCATCCAGCAGCTCTCTCCCCAGAGCCTGACGACTCTGCCAGCTGAACGTCCAGGTTCAGAAAAGGTGAAACACTACATACTACACATGGCATGGCCAGGCTGCAGTCTCAACGGGCACCACATCTGACCCCGGGCAAGTCTCAGCTGCCTCATGGGTGACAGAGACATGGTCTGCTGAGGGTCGTGGGGAGGAGGAAAGGAGACCACGTGTGCGAAGCCACCACAGGAGGTTGACCGTTATCCCTGAAGCCGGAGTTTATGAAGGGAGGAGCTCCTCATACTGCAGTGTGAGGTGCAGGGGGATCCCCGCTGAGAGGGCACACGAAGAGCTCAGAGCTCCACAACTCTGCTGATGAAGGGCCTTCCCCACCGCCCCTGGCAGGGGCAGGTGGGCAGTGCTAGAGCAGTCAGGAGGCCTCCCAGGGGAGTAAGGGGTGGGTATCAGCAATAAGGCACCTGGGAAGGAGATCCTGCAGGTTGAGCGAGGGGCAGTAAAGAGAGCAGTTCCAGATGCTGCAAAGTTTGTGTGGAGGTGTAGAGAAAAAACAGAAATGGAGTTTGGGGGAGATTTTGAGGGCTCCGACTACTAAACTGTTTGCGGCTTTAGTCTAAACAGAGGAAATGTCAAAGTGTTAAAGCAGAGGTGTTATATGTGCACGGGAAGGTGAGGGTCAGAGCCGGGGCCAAGGCAGGTGTAGAATAGCGGCAGAAGATACTGCCCCAGGAACGCTGACAGGGAAGTTAACTTCCAGAGGACCTGGAATCTGGTGGGACTATAGAGGAGAGCTGAAGACATTTGTTGTCACCTGAGTCCTCTCTTCTACAGGTTAAAAAACCTTAGTTTCTTCCAGGGAGGGATAGAGGGTCAGCAAGTGCAATCACCACCAGGTGACTTTGTCCTTTCTATACAAACTGAAACCAGGCCTTTCAAGAATTTCACCTTTGTCCAATAATAAAGGTTCTGCTCCTGCTGCCTTCCCAGGCACATTTACTAGTTACTCCCCTAGCCAGGAAAGGGAAAGGACCTAGACGTTAAACTGCACAACTATCACTCAAATGGGCTGGGTAGTCCCAAGCAAGGCCCAGAGGCATGACCCACAGGTGGGAAGTGGAAGGGAGCCCATGTCATACAGAACTTGCTAGGCCGGCTGGGGTGGAGTGGCAAAAAGAAGGGCCTCAGAAACAAGCATAGGCAGGGGGCAGAGGAGGAAAAAAATCCAGCAAGTTCAGGGAAGGATGTTCTCTAGCACAGCAGGAAAGGGAGACGCAGAGCTGTGGGGTGGGGGTTTGAACGTCAGGTTAAAGCAACTCAGTATTATTTATTCCCAAAGGCACTGGGAAACCCTGGGAGGTTTTGAGGAGTCAAGTGACCGGTTCAGAGTTGTGCTCTTACGGAGGGACATGATGTCAACTGCCTTCCAAAAAGACATCATACTGGGGCCGGTGGGAGATGCACAGCGCACAAGCAGGGAAAGAGTTACTTACAGAGAGCCTTCCCGTTGCCAAAACGGAGCCGGTCAAAATCAGCTTTCAAACTTAGTTTTTAAATAGTGCTTTGGGCCTTAGTGGAAACAACCTCATTCTCTACCTATTTCCTTTCTTGTTCTTTAATTCTCTCCTGAGTTTCTGAATATTAATCTCATGAGGAAGTCATTAGCTGGAGCTGCAGTCTGTTCTAATTATACAGCACGCTCAGAGCACCAGGGCAGACAAGGGAAACGTGCCGACGTCTGGCTTCGCAAAGCAGGTCCCAGGGTGGGACTGCCCGGATCAGATGCCACGTCTGTCCCGCACGAGGTCATTGAGTATGTCACTTAAACCCTCTTCACTCTGGTCTCCTCACCAAGAACAATGATGAGTACCCACCCAAGGGCTGTTGCAATGAGGCAAAGAAGAGCCTAGCACAGCACCTGACCTACAGTAGGCATGGAGTATGTTAGTAAATCCAGAAGTCACCCATCACTTGTCACTTAATTGCTATCCTCACCACCAAACTGCACACACACCCTTTAATTATTGAGGGGCAGTGTTGTTTGTGACATACTGGGCTGGAACCAGGGAGGCTTGGGGTTCCTAACTTTGGGATGACTTCAAGCATTTCACATCTCCATCTGAAAGGGGAAATCCCCACCCTGTCCACCTCCTGGGGTAGCTGAGAGGACACTGACATGAGGGCTCAGGGCAAACTGTAAAGTGCCCACAAAGGGGTCAGTGCTCCCCTGCCTCTATCTTCAGCTGGGAGTTTTAAGCATTTAAGAAGGGATGTGGGGCGGCGCCTGTGGCTCAAAGGAGTAGGGCGCTAGCCCCATATACTGGAGGTGGCAGGTTCAAACCCAGCCCTGACCCCCCCCCCCAAAAAAAAAAACCTGCAAAAAAAAAGAAGGGATGAGTGCCTCTGAGGGAAAAGCATTTTTCCATCTCGCTCATCTCTTGGCTTCCCTCGAAAGTCACTTGTGACAAGCTCTTGGAAGACTGAGACAAGAAAGCAGCCGCTGCAGCCAGAGCAGGAGGAGGCCAATTCCAGCCTGGCCAAGAACGGGCTTCCAGGGCATCCTGACCCGACCTAGAAGATGAATTCTTATCAATTTCCACCCTACCTGCCAAATGCCTACCATGAGCTGGGCCCAAGTATTCCAGGGATCCCCACGAAAACAGAGATCCATCTAGGGGCCCCTCATTAGCACGCAGCTAAGTTTTTGGCTAGATCCTGGGAGCCATTTAAACTGTCCCCTCTGCCAGAATGCTATAGCCCCACCCTGAGTCCCAGCCTCCCAGACCCAAACTGTCCTTACCAAATTCCATGCAAAGCTGTGCCCTCTGCCTATCGGAAAGTCTTCCCCTAGTCACTTTTCAAGGCCAGGCCAGAACCTACTCCCACCTCCTCCAAGGAGTCTGCCCAGATCTCTTTCCCAGAATCAATCCATCTGACATCCCTGCAACCCCTCATCCCGGTCCTGCCTTGCAGTAGAAGTCCTTGTGTCTGCTGCACTGCCCTCAGCTTCTCTCCTCCTGCTCCACAGAGCCCCTGTCCTGCTTTCTCTATCATGCCCATGCCAGAGGACTCACCCAGTAAATGAACAGAGAACCAAACCACCCCCCAAAAGCCCCTCTGAACAGGGTAACTGCTCCATATTCTTAGATTTTGGGGACTGACATCCTGGCTGCGCATTTCCCCATCTGACAGCAGCTGGGTCTCATTCTTGCTGAAATAGTGAGCTCTCCTCCCCGCTATAGAAACCATCAACTGTGTCATAAAGTCCAGGGAAGAGCCGGGCTGACCACCCTGAAAACTCTCAGAACCTACCAGCAGCAGAGAAAGCCTGGGGACAGGCCTCCTATCAGAGCCACTGCCTCTATGCTGGAGCCAGCAAGCTGAGGTGGTGACCCAGAGAGGCAGGCAAGCCCTGGCTCTCCCTGGCAGCCCACTCCAACCCGCCACTGCACATAAATTACAGGGAGGAGGCCGGTGGCCAACTGGCTTCAAGGCTGGCCCTGCCTCGCTCCGGCACAAGGAAGCTTTGTGCCACCCAACACCTCATTATCTGGCATCTCAGACACACCGGAAAGGACAAATAATGGGGTGAGTGCGACACATGTTGCACAGACAGCCCTCCCTGTACAAACCTGTCCTGAGTCCTACTGCCTATGGGGCGAAGGCTCAATTAACTCCTTAATATGGTATTTGCAGCCCTTCAATCTGGTGACAACAAATCTTTCCAGAAAAAATCTCCTCTAGTCTAATTCATTTATTTATCCATAAAATATTTATTCAGCACCCACCATGTAATGGGCATGATGCTAGAGGACCTGAAGGACCCCTAAGTCCAACTGGTAGATCAAATAAAAGTCCCCAGTTTAAAGCTTTGCATGGAGGGGCGCTCTTTACTTGGAAGTGTTATTCTCATCACTCCCACCTGCCACTGGGAGAACAGGCTACTCCTCCCAGTTGCTCACCCCACACCAAAAAGGCAGACGGCACGGGCCACTTAGCCTGTTGGAGGCTGTTAGATGCCTATGATGCAATGTCCTGGCTGCTCTAGAGGACACAGGGGTCTGGGTTTTCTGTGTTGGAATTACTGAAAATTTGGAAATTATCAGGGATGTGGAACACATCAGGCCCTCACCTAGCCTCTCTAATGTCACTTATCTAACAAACATTCCTGGGTCCACTCTGAGGGACAGGCCCTGGGCAAGGTTTGGGGCTCCCACTGCAGCTCTCTAAGAGCCCAGTGGGCACAACAGACACAGCAGCCGTGACATGGTATGACCATTCCCTACCATAGAAGCATGGATGTTATGTACACGGAGAAGGGGAAGGCGAGAAGGTGGGAAGTGTTGGGAGTGGTAGGTCACCTGAGCTGGAATTGGGAGGACGAGGAGGATAAAGATGTGATACACACACATGAGAACGCAGAGGCATGTAGGTGAGCCCTGCATGCTGGCAGAAGGCAAGAGGGTCCCACCTGGCTGGCATGGAAGGGGCGGAGTAACAAGAAGCCTTTCCAAGAGGTAAGGGCCAGTGAAATGTCAAGCTATGAGTCTGGGCTTATCTGATAGAAGCCATGGGAAAATAATTTAATAACCCAACCAGAGTCACTTCTGAAGACAGAGAGGAAGAATGGATCAGAAGGGTACTCGAGCAACACAGGACAGTTGGTACGGTTTTTTTCCTTGGCAGCATTTGAACAAGTGAAACAATAAGCAATTTGTCCTACCTCTTTATAATGAACCAGACTATACAAGAGATAGGACAACACAGTTGTAGGAAAAAAGTGGTGCATTTAAAAAAGACGTATACTTTTTCAGGTAAGGATGTGGACAATGTCTATGCAACTTAGGATTGATCAAAGATCCTCTAGTGTGTCTAGGACAAATGGCACAAAGACACTTCCCCCCCCCCACCTTGGTTTTCTTGCCAGAAACCAAGAGGAGGTTGGGGGGTGGGGTGGTCTTCCTTCAATTAGATGTCAAAATGGGTACGTATAAAACACAGAACAAGTCAATGTGGGCCATGGTTATGAAGAGAGTTTCCAATGTTTTCAACCAGGGACAGACAAAGCTTTACTCTTGTAAATAAAGCATTACTGGAACACAGCCAGGCTAGTTTGTCTATATACTATCTGTGGCCCTTTTCCCACTACAGGGGCAAAAGTCAATAGCAGTAACAGAAACCACTTTGCTGCAAATCCTAAATTCTTACTATTTGGTCCTTTACAGAAAGTTTGGTGACCTCTGCATTAGACACACAAGAAACTTAACACATGTAAACAAGAACTCGTCATCATCTTGATGGCAATGTACTTATCCAAAGCCCCTCTGGGTCTTGCTTCTCTGAGCATAGCCCTAACAGAGGCCCCACATTTCTGTGAACATTTTGGGGTGGTCAATCTTCCATCCTCTGGAGTAGATTTAATTTCTGGAAAGTGCCCAAGGCTCTTCTAAACCAATTCAGGTGAAAAGGTGGGTGATGGCCAAGGAATGAGCTTGCCAGGACGTATGCCCCACTCGAAGAATTAAAATCACGGTGTGAGATGTGGTTTCATTGTAAAGTTGAGCAATTTTGTTTCTTGGGTGTCATTAATTAGGGACAACAGTCATCTGATGTTTGGGCCTTAGCCCAATAATAAACAAACAACCCTTAGTCGTTTGTGGCTTGTGACTTAAACCTCTTAGAAGAAAACCACATTCCACAGGAATTGGGGGAATGGCTATTAGGGGCTGTCCTGGGAAGTTTTTGGAAAAGACAGGGCCTGCTTGGGCGGGAAGAGCACCGATGGTTTTACAAATGCAGACACTGTGGCTCAGAGAGGAAAGGGGACTTGCCCGAAGTCACCCAGCCATGGAACCTCAATGTTCAACTCATCTAGAGTGGCTATAGTGTTCAGGGTCTGTGCCAGATGCCAGGAGGTAAATAAAGAATGAGTTCATGTTCTTAAGCAGCCCACTCCCTGGTATCCAGATAACACAGGAATGTCAATAAAAACAGAGAAGTTTGGCAGGCCTTGGGCATGTTCCCTGACCCCTCTGCATCTGTTTACTTCTATGAAAAATGGAGACTATCTTCCTATGGAGTTCCTGTGAGGATTACAATGAGCTATATCTAAGTCACCCAGCAAAGCACAGCATACAATGCATCCTCAACAGAAAGCAGCAAGTAACATCAGGCACAGGATGAGCTATTTTCTAGTTGCAACAGTCCAATCTTCTCACCCACAAGTGTGTACACACACACACCCACTTCGGTACAGGACACTCGTGGGGCTGCAAGACTTCTCTGGACACCTGTCATGTGCTAGGCCTGGTGCTGCCTCCCTCCTACGGGGAAGTTAACAGAGGGTAAAACTGCGACCGGCCTCTGGAACAGCCACATTCCCACCTCCCTTGGCTAATGCCTTCCACAGGCCCACAGTTGTCAACACAGGACCAACAGGAAGTGAGAAACAGAAGCAGATCAAAAGCAGGTTGCTCTTGATTTTGGAGGCTGCCAGGCTAGATTCTTCCAACAAGGCGAGGGAAAATCCCCACACCTTCAGAGGTCAAGCGTATGGGCAATAAACCCCTCCACTCTGGCATTTCTCCTTTCATGGAATAGCCCAGTGTGACTGTGGGCGCTGAGCTAGAGGAGGTGTGAGCTACAGCTTCCTGTGCTTGATGTGCAGTCCAGTGCAGGCCCCTCCCCGAGCTGAGGCTGTGGCCTCGGACACAGACAGATAATGTCCTGAGCACAGAGAGCCAAGGGCCAGCACTGGCACCGATGAGCAAGCCTGGTGAGCTTATATAACAAAGGGCTTGTCACCACTTCCTGTGATCCTCATCGCCAGCATTCCAACACAATGAGACACTCTGAGCCTGGCTTTGAAGTTCAACAACTCATTCAGATGGCCCAGCAAAAACACTCAGCTGGGAGGTGGCAGCCTGGACTTCCTCACCTTGCCTTCTCCTTCCCCCACACGTTGCACTTTGGCCATATCACTGTGTTTTTCTGGTTTTTTTTTTTTAATTTGGCAAATAAATAATTCACATTTGTTTTCAAAAAACTGCAAAACAGTCCAATCTTCCAGTGATAACCACTATTTTGCATTTTGGCTTTTTTCCTTCTAGCCTTTTCTCTACACATGTAGCTGGGAATAAGGCAGGTGAGTATGAATTTTCGTAGTTTTTTATATCCTACTTTTTAAAGGGATTGTATCGTGAGTCTTTTCCCTCTAGATCAGCGGTTCTCAACCTGTGGGTCCTGACCAATGAAAATACATCCTGCATATCAGATATTTACATTAAGATTCATAACAGTAGCAAAATTACAGTTATGAAGTAGCAACGAAAATAATTTTATGGTTGGGGGTCACAACATGAGGAACTGTATTAAAGAGTTGCGGCATTAGGAAGGTTGAGAACCACTGCTGTAGATACCTCTGCAGTGGAGCTGCTCAACTCCGCTCTGGTTGGCTTCCTTCTCTCTATAGGTCACGCATTCCCCACTTCCTATGGCTGGATATTTAGGTAATTTCCATCTTTTGCTTTTCCAAATGCTTTAGGTGACTTGTAAAATAACTAAATCATTGTGACCTTTTGCATGCTCTCCTTAGGACAAACTCCTAGGAGGGAACTGCTATGTCCTAGAGTAGCAACTTTGAAGCTTCTCCATGTTGTTCCTTATTTCTAGTTACTGAAACCAAGTCTAACAACATTCTTAGGGCAACTTTGATTTATTAAGTCCTTTGACAGCTGCCTTCTTGCTGACCTCAGGATAGGGACAACTTCATTTTAAAGATAGGAAAAAGGCTCAGAGACATCAAGTGCTTTGCCAAGGTCACAGACACTTACCCTGAACCCAGACTGTGAGCAGAGCTCCTCCACTGCCCCAAACTGCTTTCCTCACAGGCCCCAGGCCAAGACTAAGCAGGTACCATAGGGGCACTTTAAAATCCAGTTCCTCAGAATCTACAACACACAGCTTGCTCCAATCTCTAAGTCACACCCTGTGAATTGGGATCCACCTATCAATGCCAATGCCTGGACCACCCAACCCCAAAACCAATGCAGGGAAATGTCTCAGTATTTCCGCAAAAGAGCTCAGGTGGCCTTTTATTCATCAGTGGGGAAAGTTTCCTTTGCCACTACAGAATGAAGGAGCAGAAGAAGTCATGTCCCATTTAAGTCTAAGGAATAGATTTAATAATGACAATTTAGCCTATGTGTCTCTCATTTTTAGACTATGAATGCAAGGTTTACCTTAGATTTCACATTCCAGCAAGCCTTTGAAATTCAAATGTGTAGATCTTCTAGGATGCCAGGCCTCCTCTTATAAACACAACCCTGATTTTCCTTTTTTGGATTTGTTAAAGAAAAGTCTCAAAAGACAGAAGAATGGACGAACGAAACATTATGTTCCGTTTTGGTCTCCTTCATAAATCTAAAGTCCCTTCTCTCCCTTCCCCATATCTGTTAAGGCAGCTATCAGAAATGTCCAAGTATAAAATGGCTCTCTAAATGAATGAATGTATACAACTGAAATTTACTTGCGGAGTAAGAAATATTTGAGTACATATGGAACCACAAGCTGCTGAAATTTAAGGAATCCAATACTCTTTAAACGTTTGCTTGTTTGTAGAAATAAGCAAAACCATCTAAACCAAAGGGGTAAGATATTTTCTGGGATAACCAAAGAACTGGGCAGGTACAAAGATAAAAGGAGGCATTTCTAACTGAGAGAAAGTGAGTGTGAGAAAAAGATGAAAGAGAGGAGAGACTGGGGAAAAGGGGAAAGAGGGAAACAGCATAAAAGAACAACGTGCCTTCACCCCCATTCGCTGACCACAACCTACTACCAAACCACTTAAACAGAGTCCCTCTGTGAGCTGACACAGCTCTGCTTCCACTAGAGGCTTCATGTCTGATCTTTAAGGATTCCTCAAAACAAACCGTTTGCCTGTAGAAAAGTTTCCCTGTCTTTTCAGAACCAGGCCCACTTCTACACTGGTCTGTAGGTAATCAAGCATTTGGACCAAGGGTGAGCATAAAATTCAAGGTGGCAGCACAGGGGAAGGCAGGCAAGACCCCAGAGCATGCCTGGGTTTGGTGCCTGCACTTTGGCAGCCTTCAAGCCCCAAGACCTGGGGGTGCAATCCAGGCTGTGACAGTGTTCTCAGCTGTCCTGTGGGTGACTGAGAAGTGATGACACTGACTCCTGCCACCTCATCACTTCACAGTCACACCACAGATGGCTTTCAGACAGATCCAGAGCTCTGCAGGAGCCCACGGAGCAGGAGCTGATTGACAGCAACACTATTCCTAGATCTTCACAAAGTGTTTCTTCTTGACTTGTAAAGCGAGCTCTGCTAGCCAAAGTGGCCCTCTGATTGAGCACTGAAAGCTGAAGGAATCAGCCAGGGATGCTCAGGGGACTCTTCAATTGAGCCCAGCTAACGTCTTCATCACAGCTAATGTTTCTTTTCCCCTGGGGACCTGAAGGATGCTGAGCACTTACTGTCTCAGAAAAAGCTCCGCCCCTGGGAGGACGTCCTCCAAAGGTCAGCGTCCCACACTGGCTCAAAGTCCTGGATCTCCTTTCCCCCCTTTGCACTTTCTTCTTCTGAAGACTGCACTGGGACACTAGTAGCTTTTCCATCATTTGCCCAGACATCCCAGAATGCCTCTAACTCCAACAACACTGCCCTGAGACAGGAGAGCAGAGTCTCTATCTCAAGGTCAGGTGACTGGCTGTCAATCCCAGAACAAGTACAGCACATGGACCCATCTCCTTAGTCCCCCACACTGGGCAGCTTGGCAGCTCTCCCATTCCTGGTGTGTTTCTGCAGAAACAGGCAGTTCAACTGTACAAGCCCCCCTCTGCCCAACTCTCCAACTGAGGTGCTGACGCACCACCGCTCCTGGCCCAGTCTCCCCAACGCCGGCGCACATTCTGTCTGGCTTTGACAGAATGAAGACAAATACTCTGGTGGACTGAGTAACTTACAAACTCCCACTGAAGGCACCTGGCCTATTGACAACAGTTCAGAAAAATCCATTCTCTTGACAAGCCCTAGGTCGATTTCCCTCAATTGACCAGTGTCATCTGAGAGCTGCCTGAGCAGTCAGTTGCAGTATTTCACCTATAAGGATGCAGAGTGGGATCAGGTCCTCACCGCCCCTGCCCACAACACCTGATATCCCCCTAACTGGAGTCCTTACCTTTAGGCTCAGCCTCCCCTTCCCACCCTCTTATGTGTCAAATGCTACATGTTCTCCTAAAGCACTGATCTGACCCTGGCACTCCCATGTACCTTTCATTACCCACAGAATAAAGACCAAACTCAGTGGCCTAGCCCTGTGGCCTTCCCACACCTGGTTTCATCTCCATTCTAGTATCTTTTTCAGCCACTAGGGACCATGCACAGGGGACCCACACACACACCAGGAAGTCCTCTCCACATCCACCAATCTTTAAATATCCATCCTATCTCTGAAGGCCCGTCTTCCCTGATGCCCCTCTAGTGACATTATCCTGAGGACGCATATGGAGAATACTTGGCTCAAACCAGACACTTTTCAACAGCAGAGAGCTATGGTTTTTTAATGGCTTTAGCCTCATGCTTCTGGGTTGATATCCTCCGCATCTATGTGTTACAATAGGGGCAGACACAGGAGCTAGACTGCTTGGGCTGGATCTCTAGCTCCAGCTCTGCCCATTACTAGCTGGGTCACCTATGACAAGATACAAACCTGCTTGGCTCAGCTTCTCCATCTGTTAAATGGAATTCTGAACAGAGCCTGACTCCCAAGGAGAGGTGTGGGGATCAGTGGGCTAGTACACAGAAATCTCTTAGAACAGAGTGATCATCTCAGGTAGAGCTTTTACCTTTGCTCTCCAGCTGCAGAGAATTGTGGGCAAATAACAAACTTAACCCATCAAGGTAAGAAGAGGGTCACTTTTAAAGGATGACATCATCAGCCCAGGAAGGGCAATCCCACTGGCTTTACTATTCCTACCTAAAACCAGAGCTTGAGGCTGGATCGAGGCCCTGGACAGACTGTCACCAAAATAATATAAAGACATTTAAAAATATATATATAATATTCATGAAGCTCTTCCCACAAGCCAGGCATTATGCTCAGCCACTTAAACAAATGGTTCTATGTAATGCTCACAAGGACCCAATGTACTTCCCTGGAACCTCAGCTTCCACTTTTTTGCCATCTGTAAAATGAGGGCTTTCACAGCACTACCTCTAAGACCCACTGTGAGGATCTCATGTGGAAAATGTTGCACAGAGAGCAAGTTATCAGAAGGCATCATCTATTATTGTTATACCCACACAAGAGGGGCATTCCAGGCTGGGAGAAGTTAATCATCTATCCCACGTCACTAGGCTCCCAAGCACCAGGGGTAGGATGTGAGCTCCAGACTTCTGACTCTAAAGCCAGGGCTTGTTCCACCACAGAGGAACCCTGCTGTGCTTGGATAGCCAGCGCTGGGCCCCAGTGACACATGGCCTTGGTGACTAGCCCCCACAAGGGGCAGAGAACCTGTACAGAGAATGCCTGGCCCCTGACACCATGCACCCTCTCTCCTGCGCTTGCTACCCACTCAGTGCTGAGCTCATAGATGGCAAGATCCTACCTGCTCCTCTGGAATCTACTCTTGACTGCTCGGCTACTTCCTTGCTGAGATTTTCCAAGTCGACGAGGGATTCCAACCTTGCTCCCCATCTTTCACCCACTTGCATGGGTAACTCCTCAGTGCCAAACTCAGCCTATCCACTCAGAATCTGCTCCTGCCCATCACTTCCTGCTGATGGGAAGCTCCTAAACTTGGGCTCCATCAGGGCCCCCACACTTGTGATACTACAGGGCCTCTGCCCTTAACAGCTGGTGTCCCAGCTGGGAATCCGGCTCTGCAGGGCAAGGTTACTGCCTGCAGCTTCTCTCTGCCTTTGAAGATACAATCACACAACTGAGGGCCATCATGTGGGAGAAGTAAGGCTAGACTGGTTCTACTTGGCCTGAGAGTCAAACCGAGACAGTAGTAGAAGCTACAAAGAAATAAGAGTTCAGCCAGCAGTGCTCCTGTCAACTAGGTACTCAACAAATTGGAGACAACATCAGAAAACAGCCTCAACCCCAGCTGTGCAAAGGCAGCTGGCCTGAGAGGTGACAAATCTCTTTATCACTGTAAGTTTTCAAGCATGGATGGAAGAGGGCTGGACGGGGTGAACCCACAACCCCAAAGGTCCAGGGCAACAGCTTTCAACCCTGGCTGCAGACCACAATCATAGCAGGAAGCTTCGAAAAATACTGATGCCCTGGCTCATTCCCAGAAGTCATGGCTTAATAAATCTTGGATAGGCGCTTGGGGAACTGAAATTTTTAAAAATACTCTCTGGGTGATTCTAACATGCTGCCAGCGCTGGTCTCAAGTTCAGTGACATGATATACCACTTAGGGCAGTGAGTTAAGTAGATAGCCTTGGCCTCTTAGGACCACAGAGATATACATCAGTCTTCAAAAATCTACATCTTTTCCTGGATTTATTCCCCTTGAACACTTCCACACTTAACCTGTCCCTTCACCACCAATTTGTTACTGTCATAAACTTCACAGCAAACACTGCAGAATGGATTATCCTGACACTCACCTCAGCCAGAAAAAGAGAAACAGGTAAGAACAGTTCGGAAAGGCTCTCTGACTGATTGAAGTTGAAGGAGAGCTTGGTTGAGGGGGTACAGAAAAGGCTGGGGGTAAGTGCAAGAACTCAGTGAATTATACTTTTGTGGATGTTAAAAAAATGTAGGTGACCAAAATCATGTCCCCAAATGCCAGACCTTCAAGTCCTACCCATCCTTCAAGTCTGAACTCTCCTATCAGCCACACCTACCCCTGCTCAAAAGCGGTCATTACCTGCCTCTCTGAGGGGCCCTGAACTCCCTCTGCCTCACTTTAGAGAAACTCTCCAATGCCCCCTCCAGGTCTCTGACTTGGGGCACCCAGGCTTGATCATCTGGCTGTCCCAAAGGACTCAGCCCAGTGCTGGAACATGGTCAGTATCTGAATTCTACACCCTCTTCCACAAAAGTCACTAAGTCAAAGATCAGACAGTTCAAGCCACACGGACAGGAAAGACTACATCAAGGGACTATCCCAAATATTCGCAGACAGCCCAACCCCACAGGGAAAGCTGACAGCACCAGAGGTGAGGCAAAGATTTCCTGGCCATATCCCACCCACCACATCAGGTCTGGGATCCAAAGATGAAGTGTTAACACCTAGTTACTAGTCCTCTTAGATGTCAGGAATTGAACGTGTAATAAGTGCGTGGATATGTGCAAAAGAAAGGTGTCATTTATATAAAACCTTCATCGTCATTATCATAATCACCGATGAGATCTAAACACAGTCAAAGAGAGACAAAGTCAAAATATTTAAGTCTAAAAGGCACCCAAAGAAACAGACACACCATGAGCAATCAAAGAGGAAAGGATACCAGAAACATACCAGCCATTCAGGAAAATAAAACTACAGCCCTACCTCAGACCAGGAAATCTAACTCTAGATGACAATTTCAGTGTAACAAGAAAGAAATCATCCAAGTATTGGAAGAAAACATAAGGAAATACTGGAGTAGGGAAGACTTCTCCAAGCAGCAGACTCTAGAAGTCCCAGGAACATCAAGACTGACTTCACAGAAAACAATTCATCATAAGCAACAACAATCAGCAGACTCAGAACCAAAAGACAAGTTACGAGCTTTAAAAAGTAACACAAATGGTCAATGCACATATGCACCAAGAATGCAAGAGTTGCAAACTCAACAAAATCACATTAGACGTCCCAGTGTTAGAGAAGAGTAAAACAGGCGTAAACCTGTAAAGTCTTTATAGAGCACAATTTGAAAGCCGGCATCAAACTGTTTACTGTCTTGCCCAACAATTCTCCTTCTCAGAACCAACCCCAAGGAAATAATCACAGACCTATGCAAAGGATTACATTACAAAGATGTTCATTATAGCACTGCTAAAATTAATGAAAACTAGGGAGAGCCAAAGATGCAAACAGAGCACAGTGTAGCCATTAAATTGGGTGGTGACTGTCTATGGAGATGCCTTTCTGTCTTTAAGCAAAAAGAAAAAGAAAATACACAATATTTTGTACTTTTGTGGAGTGGAAAAATAGATACATATGCATTAAAAAATGGTTAAATGGAAAATAGTAAAATGTTAGTGGTGGTTTGACTTTAGAGTTGGTTGTATTTCACTTCTGTTCATATTTTCTATACCAAATTTGTCTTAATTTTATAAGAGGGGAAAGGTTACCTCAGAGATAAACATCAAACTATACCTCAAAATCCAAGCCAGCTCCTTCCTGAGGAGCTAGCTCAGAGCACATAGCTACCTCACAAGGGCCCCACACAGGGCAGGTAGAAGCTGGGCCACTCCGGGAAATCACATGCACAGCTTTGGAATGCACCACGGGGATTACTGGGGCGTCTGGCTTTCTGAGAGCGCACGTCCAACAAAATGAAAAAGTTTCACTGTCAAGACCTTTCTGGTCATTTTCAGTTTTAGAATTTAGTCATGGCCTGGAGATACATACAAAGTTCCATTCCTCCTAGTTCTGTTTGCCTCCTCCCAGCAGCATGTACCTGCGAACCCCATATAAAGGAGAACTTCCCAACGAGAGGAGCAGTCAGAAAAGAAATGCTCTGTTTAGCAAAACAGCAGCGACTCTAGCCCTGTCCCAAAGACTGAACTAGGGCCCTGCCTCCACCCCCTAGCTCAGCCATGCAGCACAGCAGGTAGCCTCTTCTGAATGTGGAGTACTGGGGCCATTCCAGGCCAGGGGCAGGCAAGACCCCTCCCCCTGCAGCCTTCCTCTATCCCCTGCAGGCAGGTACCAGGCTCTGGCCACCACAGTGCACACAGCAGGGCTCCCCTTCTGATCTCAATGTGGATTGGACCCCACTGTCCAGGATGCTCCATCCATATCTTCCTCCATACCCACTTCCTACGTGGCCTCTTCCTGGTGGTTTTCCCCATTTCTTCCCCCAGACCCAGACAGAAGCCATTCATATCTTCTCTGGTACCTCTGGAACTTCATGGCCCTTCAGGGCAGAATGCATCCTTCTTTATGTCCCTAGGACTCAGTTACTTAATCAATCCTTGACTGAAATGTGACTGCTCCAGGGAGTTTCCCCCATCCCAGCTCATGGCCACCCATTCTCCAGATCATGGGGGCCCAAGCCTTGTACTCACACTAGTTCTCCTTCTCTCATAGCTCATCTGTCAGTAAGTCCCACAGCCCTGCCGTAACAACACATCCCAGTCTGACCTCAGCACCTGCTGCTAGTGCTAGTAGTCCCAGCGGTCTCCCTGCTGGCCCCCTCTACTCTGTTCTCCACTAGGCAACATCTCTGAGTGATCCTCTTAAAGCCTGAGTCAGATCATGTGGCTCCTCTGCTCAGAAGCCCCTGCCTGGCAACCCAAGAGTTAACGTGGAAGGCCTTTCCAATGCCTACAAGGCCGGACATACTGTGCTTCTCCCCACCCCTGCTCAGCCCTCATCTGCCCCACCTCCTCCTCACCTGCTCTGCTCAGTCAGGCAGATCTCCCATTGTCCGTGAACCACCACCCAGGCATGCCCCAGCCTCTGGCCTCTGCACTGTGGTACTTCCCTCTGCCTGGAATGCCCTTCTTTTGGAGATCCATCACATCCTTCAGTAGAGCCTTCTCAGAGCACCCATATAATACAATACCCCACTCTAGATTCCGGCCTACCCAGCCTCTTTATCCTACTTTTACGCTCCCACAGTCCCTACTCGACACATTATATTTATATTTGTCTGACTCTCCATGAAAGAGTGAGCTCAGGAGAGCATCATTTCTTATCTGTTTTGTTCACTGCTCTATTCCCAGCACCTAACTGGAACAATCCCCAGCACGTAGCAGGCTCTCAACAATATACATTGAATACAGCCATGAATGAATGAGGAGAAAGGACTTGGCATAGGCTCTCGTGGCCCAAGAACAAGAATGCATCCATGGGAGAGACTCCTGGGGCAGTCGCATTTCAGTCAAGGACTGTGTTCTGTTCTCGTTGAGAACACTGGGTCTAGCCTATAAGTCAAGGCCCAGTGGATCTGCATCCCCCAAACCCACCCACCTGTCCAATCACTTCTCCCCCTCTTGACCTTGGGAAGCCCCTTTCTGACCGTTACTATTAAGTACTGCTTGGAAAACACTGGGCCTGAGTCATTCCCCAGGGCCCTGACTAATTCTCTCTCCATCCCTCAGACCCACCTCCAAGATCCTTCCTTTATAGTATAATGGGAAATCCAGAGAAAGCCTTGGAGAAAACAGAAAGGAACTGAATGATTTAGAGGAAAATTGAAAAAGCCCAAACTCTCAGGAAGTTAGTGGCTCTGAAAGTGAAACATTAATAGAAATATTACTGGAAAATACCAAACAGGAAGAGAAGGAAAATTCCATTGTGGAAGCAAGGTCCTCTGCCCATGCTCCTTAATGGTCTCAGCAAAGTGTTTCAGAATCAAAACACGGAAAGAAACGGAAGTCAATCAGGCTGTCACCCTTCCTGCAGATGCCAGCTTTGGCCAACCCCTCCACAGCACCCCGGCACAAAGGGCACCAGACTCAACACAAGGTTGACAGGCTCCCTGCCCTCTGCCTTTTCTCACAGAGTGGCTCTAAGGATCAAACCACAGGTGTGAACTACCCTTTAACCTGTAGAATACTTTCATAAATGTTGGAATCACTCACTCCCACAAAGCCAGAAGAGAGAATTATTTTAAAAAGAGTAAGTGTAGCCACAGATAAAGCAGAGAAAATTCAGGCATGAGATTGTCTAGCTTGAAGTGGTTACAGTGGTTAAAGACACAGATGCTGGATCTGGCTTCATCTGGCCACTTATTGGCTATGTGACCTCAGACAAGTTACCTAACCTCTCTGTGCCTCATGTAAAAAATGAGACTAACAGTGCCTAACTCAAAGGACTACTGTGTGGTAGGGAGTAAGAGTAACATATAAAGAAAATATACAGAACAGCACTATAGCACGTGCAATAAAAACTAATAGTACTACTGTGGAAAGCTCCCTTAATTCAAGCAATTGTGCTTTCCTTACTGAAATGCCTCCTCTTCACCCCGCTTCTTCTTTGGCTCCATAGAGTTAACGCCCTGCCAAGAATAGCCTCTCTATGGGGCTGGCTTTTAGCTCCTTTACACCATTTTGTTCCATGGTTTAAGGGGAGATACAATAGTAAGGCAGAAGACAGGGCTAGGTAAATTCTGTGTTCCGACCTTGGCTCTTGTGTCCTCAGCCAGAAGATAAACTCCTTATGGGCAGGCACTACCATGCAGGTTCATCCCTATATCCACACAGCTCCTGTCTGTGGGCTGCTGAGAGCAATTTCTCAGTCAACACAGCTCAAACAAAAGTTTGGAAGTCAGAGACCACTGTTGTTTCCAACCTGAGGAAAGTACACCACCACCACCACCACCACCATTACCCAATCTCAGAATGCTAGCAGGGTATGCTGCTATCAGTCAGCATCCCAGCTCTCTGCTGCAAAGTCTTGGTTTATTTTCTAGGGCCAAGCCTGACTGGTCCCCGTTCCCACAGGCCACTGCCTCTGGGCTCTCCAGGCACAAGCTAAGCTAACCAGGGGAGAGCTTGGTCACAGGCAAGTTCAGCTTTGTTGAATGATCAGAGGAAGCCACACCTGTTTCAGATTTGCCTTTTAAAGCCTATTTTATGGGGTCAGAAATGTTTTAAGGGCAGGGAGATGACAGGGTCAAGTCACAGGGGTTAAATCCTGGGGTGACTGGTCATGTTCTGAGATTGTCAGATTAGAGAGGACAGTCACCTGATCTGCTTTTAAGGAAACTTAAGTTCCTTGTTGATAACGGCCAAGGCACCATGAGGTTTTTCCTCAAAACACAGCACATGCTGCCTCACCAATCCTTGGAAGGGAGGAATGCTTGGTGTTAGAATGAAAAGACTTGACAGTTACAAGACTCACATTTTGTGCAGCTGTCCCTTGGGAAGCGCCAACTCCGTGTGCAGAATTTCTCTATAAAACAACTCAAGTGCTGCATTAACATCTCATTTATGGAACTCTGAGGCAGACAAGGTAGAGAAAGAAAAGCCAGCTCTGGAGCTTCTTCTAGGAACACAGAAGCCCAGACTGAAAGGTGTAAATTATGGCACAGGGATGCAAGAAGGGGAATGTTAAGTGAAGGGGGGAAAGAACATGTGACACACACTGCTGTAACTAGGGGAGCCTTACTACTGTATCTCCCCTTAAACCATGGAAAACAGAACAAATCACTAAAAAGCATATAGGTATTGAAAAAGACTCCACAGGGATCTTTGCTCCATCACTTGGTAGCTATGTGACATTTGGCAAGTCATTAACTTCAGTTTCTTTATCTGTAAAACGGGGGTCTTGCTACCAGTGGTAGATAGATGGTCTTGAAGGCCCTAAAAAATGGCTTCCCTGTATCCCTGCCCTCTGCTATGGGACTCTGCAGCTCCTTCTCTTTCCTTGAATCCTAAACAGCCTTGTGACTTGCTTTGATCCACAGAATGCTACAGAAGAACGGTGTGCCAGTTTCCAACCTCAAGAAACTTTGAGGGCAATTGCTCTTCCTTGGGACACTGCCACCATCATTTTAACATGTTCTGGAGGACGAGAGACCACAAGGAAAAGAGCTAAATTGTTGCAGCCCAAGGCTGCCCTAAATCAGACCACCAAACATATGAAAGCCCAGCCAGGATCAGCAGGGCTGCCTATGAACCCTGCACTGACTGCGAAGGCATGAGTGTGCCCAGCTGGGACCAGAGAAACTACTCAGATGTCAAGGCTCATGGCTACAATAAAAGCTTATCACATTTAAAGCAGGGATTGGAAACAACAGGCCACAGGCCAGCTCCCATTTTTGTAATTAAAGTTTTATTGTAACACAGCTATCCCCATTAACTTATATATATTGTCTATGGCTGCTTTCAAGCTACAATGGCTGAGCTAAAGAGCTGTGACAGAGACCTCTAGCCTACAAGCCCTCCGGCCCTTTAAGAAGTCTGCTGACCCCTGGTTTAAAGCCACAGAGTTTGGGGTGATTTGTTCAGTACAGCTACCAAACTCTTTCTAGTGTGATTGTGAGAATTAAATGACCAATTAAGTTGTTAGTATAAAGCCTGGAGAATATATTTCCCTTCTGGGAACTCAATGGGAAAAACTAGACTTGATAAGCAGCAGTTCTCTCAAACTACTTTCAAGGGATGGGATTTCAAGGGGGAAAGTGTCCCACACCCATCCACAGCTACCAACGTTGGCCTTACCTTTTCCATCAATGATTCTTTAAGAACTGGAGAAAATTGCTACTAATCATATGTGAATGACTGACACTCTGGCTTCAATCAATGCCTACATCAATGATTTTATGTAAAAAGGACCAAAGATGACTCACAACTTTTTAACAAAGCACAGGTGACACTTTCCTCCCTTGTGGGCTCCAACCTTCCCCTGCAAGCTGCCTCCACATGTGCCCTGCTGAGCCTCCCAGAGGTGTCCAACCTGTGACCCTATGGACCACATGTGGATTATGTGAGGACATTTTTGCTTTATCTGTGGTGGTGGACCTCACAAAAAGTATGCACAACCTTTTTTTTGCTTGTCAGCTTTCGTTAGTGTTTTTGTGTATTTCAGGTATGGCCCAAGACAACACTTCTCCGTCTTTCTTTCTTTCTTTTTTTTTTTTTTTTGAGACAGAGTCTCAAGCTGTTGCCCTGAGTAGAGTGCCGTGGTTTCACAGCTCACAGGGCTTAAGCGATTCTCTTGCCTCAGCCACCCAAGTAGCTGGGACAACAGGAGCCAGCTGCAATGCCCAGCTATTGTTTAGTTGTAGTTGACATTGTTATTTGGCAGGCCCAGGCTGGATTCGAACCCTCCACCTTTGGTGTATGTGGCCGGTGCCCTAGCCACTAAGTTATAGGCGCCGAGCAACAGCTGTTCTTCCAATATAGCACAGAGAAGCCAAAAAGTTGACACCCCTACACCATATCTCCCCAGCCTGTAGGCTTTGGCACAAGCTGCTCTATCCTCCCTGCATGCACAGCCCTCTTCCCCACCTCCCTGCCTGGAAACTACCCGCTCAGCCTTCCAGACCCAGCTCAAATGTCACTTTCTCCAGAAAGCTCTCTTTTGACTTCCAGCCCTCTACACACACTTTGGTTTTTGTACTTTTCCGGTTATGATATTGTCTCCTTGGTTTTATCTATCTCTGAAGTAGACCTGGAGAAGCTGGTTTTCAACTGCCAACCGGGAAGCTTCCTTCTTGGGAAGTTGGCCACTGCTTATTTCTCTCTGCATTTCCCCTGCCTAGCAGGCAGCTCAGAAACTGTTTGCTGGATGTTAAAAAAAAAAAAGTTAGACATGATATTATTTGGTCCGTAACTATGGAAAACATGTTATTTAACTCAACTCTGTGGATGCTGACAAAATATAAAGTGTTGGTACACAATACCATGTATTTAAAACCCAGGAAAACTGATGTCATGATGAATCTTGACTTTCTCAGTCATGGAAACATTTACTTAATTATGATAAAAGAAACAAGACTTCAGCAGAAAACATAACTGGATGAGACCCGTTAGGCTACACAAAAGGAGACCTACCAAAGTAACTGGCCTTTTTTGTCATTACTTTTTTATAAAGCACAACTAGATGGAATAACATTTCTACCCACTGTAGTTTCGTTTTCTCTTTCCAGGAGCTCAGGCCTTCATCTCTCACCTGAACTATATTGCACTATCCCCTAACTCTGACTTCCCTGCCCCAGATTTTGGCAGCTATTTGTAACCTGGGATGCTCCTCCACCAAGGCTTTGAGTACACCCCTCTTCCCTGGTGCAAAAGTACTCAAGAACTCCCCATGGGGTCCAGACTCAGGTCCCCACCTCTCTCAGGCTGTCATCTTGCCCTCACATACACACACTAAGACTGACAAACAGCACTCCTGCAGCCTCCCTCCCCTATGCTGAAATTCTACTTCCAGCTCTAGATTCAGCTTGAGCCACCTCCTAGATAAAGACGACCTCAAATTTTCCAAGACAAAAAACATCAGGAAACAAATGATGAAATACACGTAAAGCTCCTACAGGGGCTGAGGCCAGAGATTCCTGACAAGTCTTCTGCATCCTTCATTCCCTCCCCTCTTTGTTCCCACTTACACCAAGATATCTCTAAGCGCAAAGTAAGGGCTGCTAACAGCTGGCTAAGTTATGTTAGGAGAGAAAGCACAGTAACCCTAGTTTCTCTTCCAAATGATTCTAAAAGGGAAAAAGACAGGATGCTGGCATTCAGGTGGCATGGGGATGTAACCAGGTGTGTGTGCCCTAGGACTCACCTGGGAGAACAAATGGACACCTAACTGTGTGACGGAGAAAGGCAGGAGATTCCCCAACCCCAAGATAAAGCATGGTTGGGGCAGCACTGGAAGAAGGGCCTGTTGATGAACAGCTCTTCATCACAGTAACTGCTGACTCAGGCCTGATGTTAAAAACACACAGACCTGAGGGTCTCCTCCTATTCCCTAACAACTGATAAAGACGAAATGGGTTTTCCTGGATCCATGAGTGAAGGGCAGAGGAAGGCTGGACCCACAGTATGCCTGGCCTTCCAAAAGCTGTCTGGCTGGAGATAATGTGAAAAGCAGACTGCCTCCTGACTGCTTAAGGGGTTGGGGGTGGAGCAGGGGGCTGCTGGCCCGGAATCAGGAGCTGGCCACACACAAAAGGCAGAGGTGAAGGCATCCAGAGTCTCCATATCCCAAAGCTGCCCTAACCAGAAGACCAGAGGGAAGGTAAAGAAGCCATTCCACTATTGCATTAGTGGTTCTCAAAGTGTGATCCCAGGATCAGCAGCTCAAGCTCACCCAGGAATTTGCATGAATGCAAATACTCAGGCTTCCCACCAGGCTCCTTTAATCAGACTCTGCATGATGGACCCCAACCACCAGTGTTTTCACCAATCCTACTGGGTTCGGTTAAAGTTTGAGGACCATTGCTGACCCTCCCTGGCCAGCTCCCTTCCCTCTCAATAAGAAGAATGTCCAGGCAACTTCTATAAAGATCAAAGGGCTCAAATACACAGCCTAGTGGGTGAAAAACCGCCCAGAGAAATCTTTTTCTTTTTTTGCAGTTTTTGGCCAGGGCTGGGTTTGAACCTGCCACCTCTGGCATATGGTGTCAGCGCCCTACCCCTTTAAGCCACAAGCGCCACACCAGAAATCTTTTTTCTTAAAAACCATATCTGATCACAACAGCTTTAGCAGCTAAAACCCCTCACTGGCCACCACTGAGCTTAGCTTGGTCCTCCCTGCCCAACTCTAATCTCTCAATTCTTGCTACAAGGGACGTCACCTGCCACACTTCCCTGAAGCACCAGGCTCTGCTTCCAGCAGACCCTGGTCATCACCCCTCCCCCATGTAAGAGCCCTGCCTCTCTTCCTCCGAGGTGGCCCTTCAGCCCTCCTTCTGTAAACAAGGCCTCATCATAGTACTCATCACACCACTGTGGCCTGTCATAGCATTTGCTGCAGAGGGGCCCTGCTCCAGCACCCAGCAACGTGGGGTACACCCAAGAAATATCTGGTGATGGAATGAAACCAAGTCTTAAACAAGCTTGATATTCTGCCCATATAATAAATCATTCCTCAGTGTTTCCAATTGTCTTAATTGTAATTGGGAGAAAATGTGTACTAAAGTTTCCAACCACTAGCAGTAGGAGAGAAAGGAGCTCTACACACCTGGAGCACAACTGCAAGGTAACAACAGCATGCAGAGTCCAGCCCAGTTGCCTGTGAAGCTTCCTCAGCCAGATTCTCCCAGTCCTCACACAAGACAAGCACCAGCCAGGCATGAGACTGCAGGGAGCATGTTTCCCTCACTGATAACCACACCTCCAAGAGGATTCTGGCAGCTCCCGGGTGGCCAGCTGTCTTTCAGCTCCCTGTCATCTAGGTGCGGCATCCTAAGTGCTCAGGAAGCCCAGAGTCCAAGCTTCCGAGATGTGTCCCCAAATTGGCTCCAGGGAGAAGTGGGATCCTCCACACAGACAGCCCATGCTGCTCTCAGAAGATCAACCAGGGGAGGTGATATTCTGGGGACCTCAGATGAGGAAGCTAGGCACAAAGATTAAAGGAGGGACATTCTCTCCCTCCTCCTTCCTGGAAAACAAAATAGATCCCTTTCCAAGCACCAGCTGGCAGGTAGGAGCCTGTCTCCCTCCTGTCTGGACATCCACTCCTAAAAGGAATTCAGACTCTTTATCAGTCTCCCCCAGTCTAGGTCTAGGTAAAAGTTTACCTGTGGGAGAAGTTGGGGAGAACAATGGCCACGCAGGGCATTGAGAAGGAACTAGCTCTCCCACCAGGCCTCAGATTTAATCAAAACACTGCCTTCCACCAGGAGTAGACAGAACAAGTATTATTTTATGGAGGAAGGGAGGGTATCACAAGTGTGAAGGGAGAGAAGGGGCGGAGGCTGGCTGTAATTAACTAGCCTGCTTCAAAGAGAGGGATCGACTTGCCCTAGTAAGTTAGGAAGGAGGCTGTCACAACGTCCCCCCTAGTCCCTGAGACCGTGTGGGGTGTAGGTGGGGTCAGGAAGGAAGGTGAGGATAGGATGGGTCTCCTTCCAGCCTGGCCTGATAGGTGGACCCCCTCAGACGCGCAGTTCCGCGTGGAGCGCTCTCAGAAGCAGCAGATTTCTACTGGAAAAGCACGCGTGGGGGTCCCCGGCGCAGTTCCAGTACAAAAGGCAGCCCAGATTTGGAAACCTGGCATGTGGGGTGGGGGTTGGAGTGGGGCGGGGCAGGGCAGGGCCGGGCAGGGCCGGGCAGGGCCAGGCAGGGCCAGGCAGGGAGGCCGAGAAGGATTTACATATACTCGTTTAGAAACAGCCAGTCCGGATCTGCCACCAAGAATGCTGTGTAATCTCCGGCGAGTCCCCGCCCAGCTTTGGGCCTCAGTTCCCCATCTAAAGTGCGTGTAGGATAGGAGATAGGGTAGGGAAAAACAGGAGTAAAAACTCTTTTAAGTCTTTGACAGCTTGGACTCTGACTTTACTCCTGGGGAGCCAGAAGGGCTGGCTGGGTCTATCTTCTTTGAACAAGACGAGGTGGGGAGCTCTCGCTTGGGCCATGGGCTCAAAGAGAAGATACACTGGAAGCAGCAGCGACAGAGATGGTGACTATCAAGAGGCCTACCGTCCTGGACCCCAGGGGAAAGGACATGGGGGAGGAGGAATAGGGAAGGAGTGCGCAAAGCCTGACCCCAGGGTCTTAAGCTGAAGTCGATGTAGGGATTCGAAACCAGAGGCCTCACTTTCCTCGAGCGCACGGTGACTCTGGAAACTAGGGTTAAGGCCAAGAAGCAGCTTACCTTGTCCTTCTTGCCAACACCGCTCTCCTCTGCCGCCGAGGGTGCGCACTTGTTGAGCAGTTTCTTGCCTCCGCAGGCGGTCGGGCTCCAGGTGCGACCCCCGGAGCAGGCGCCCCCTGAGGGGTCCCCAGCACCGCTGCCAACAGCGCTCTCCACTTTGATAAGGCGATGCTTGGGGGAGATGTAGCGCACCTCGGCTGGAGTGGCAGGCCGCCGCTCGCTGCTGCTGCGGTACAGGTGGGGAGAGCCGGAGGACGAGGACGAGGACGCAGCGGCACCCGCCCCCGAAGAGGCACAGCAGCAGCCGGCGGCGCCCGACGCGGACGAGGCCGAGAAGGCACGCTGGCCTCCACCCGGCTCCCCGCCGCCTCCACAGTAGTCCAGGCGGCACATGGCCCGCAGTTTGCGCAGCGACGAGCCGGGCCCGTTGTAGGGGTCTTCGAAGTCGCGCTCCTTCTGCGCGCGGTAGGCGCGGATGAGGTCGCTGGTACTGCCGCTGTCGTCGGGCAGAGAGCCCGAAGAGGCCGAGAAACAGGAGGCAGCAGCCGGACCGCAGGACGCCGAGGCGGCCGAGGAGGCCTGCGGCACGGCCTGTGGGGGCTGCGAGGGCCTCTCGCCCCGGCGCCGCTGCTCGCGGTAGTCGGGCCGCGGCGGCTGCGGGGGGCTCTTGGTCTTGCTGTTGCCCAAACTGAAGTACTTGTTCAGCCACTTGGCCATTGCGAGAGGCCGCCTAGGGCCGCGGCGCGGGAACCTGGTCCGCCGCCGCGGCCATTCGGGGGGCAGAGCTGCCACCCAGGTCCCTCGGCGCCCCGGCCCCGGCGGGGGCGTCCGGGGCGCCTGCTCCCGACGCCAAGTTCAAGTTCTCGCCGCCGCCTCCTGCCGGCCGCTCTCCGGATCCTGCAGCTGCAGCACCGCCCTCCGCCTCCGCTGCGCGCCTCCCGGGCTTCGGATCTCTGGCCCTTCGTAGGCGCGTCTCATGGGGTCCTGGGCCACCGCCCCGCGGAGAGCAGAAGGTCCGAGCGCCCCTAGCCGCGGACGCTCTGGCCGTGAGCTCCACTGTGGAGCACACTCCTGCCCCGTCGGAGCCACAGCCTCCTCCTTGCCGAGATCCGCGGTTGCTGCGGGAACTTGGTGTCCTCTGTTCTCCTTCTCCCTTCCTGATAGCGCTAGGACGAGTCAGGCCCTACAGCTGGTGAGAATGTGAATGAGAGAGCGAGAGGGAGACGTAGGGTGGCAGCCGGCACCCGCGCGCCCGTGCCCGTCCCGGCGGCGCCTGCCACGGCCCCTGCTGCCGCCGCCTCCCAGGCCGCCGCGTGTATGACACTCCGGCCGCCAGAGCCCGCCCCGCGCCGCGGCCCCGCCCTCTCCGGGCCCGCACGTGCCCCGCCCCCTAGTCCGCCCCCGCAGACCCAGCCCCGCCCACTCCGCGCGCCGGGCCGCCAGACCTAGGCCCAAGCCCCGCCTTTCTTGCGCCGGGTTCCTAGACTGGCGTCCCTCTCTTCTTTAGCATGCGCCACCTCCCGCAGTCACCTCGGCGCCAGCCCCAGGGTCGTACCCCAGGGTGCCAGGGTCTTGCGGTGCTGCCAGCTCCGCCTCGCCTCTATTGCAGCCCTCTGCCACCTCAGGCGAGAGGTTGCCAGGGTGAGCCTGCAACGCACAGAGGCCAAACCCGACCGCAGTCTCCCGGGACCTGCGCGTTGTACACTCAACCGGTCGTCACCGTCGGGGTTGGGGGTCGGGAGTGGATTAATGCGGAACCTTTCTAGTCTACCTTGTGGCCTGTGCGGAGGAAATGCATTGCCGAGTGCCCAAGGGACAGAGTGCCAGTTCCCCTTCTCCTTAAAGGGACAGAGATTCCGGCTCAGTACTCCTGCGCCGGTATTTGGAGGAATCTTTATGCTAATTAGTGTATTAGCAAAAGAAATGGCAGTTGAGGCAAGATGGGACCAGGCCTGGCATCAATCCATCCCAGAGCAAGCCTAGGGGACATCAGAATGTTTGCTTACCTTTCACTTCTGCGGAAGTCGAGGCTCTAGCCTGGTTCACTGCCAACCTGACCAAGCGAGTGATGGGCAGGTTTAATGCCTAAAGTTGTAGGACCTGGCAAGGCTTTACTTAATCCAGGTTCTCATTTTAAGAATGGAGAACGTGACGCCCAGAAGTAGGCCACACAGGTGGGCTTGGATGCCAGTTCCCCAATCTGGTGGTGCCATAGTGATGTCATTTCCACTGGTCTCTGCAACTTCAGCTCATCCTTAGATTATGAGATTATTATTTCCTAAATGAGGAAATTAAGGCCACAGGAGGGGCACAGTTTATTTCGTGTTGCTTTTCCTGGGGTGGAGGCATGCTCCCTGTGGAGATGGAAATGCTGCCTGAAAATGAATTAGCTCCCACTAGGGCCTTTGCTTTGAATTTGGCTGGGCAAACCCTCAAATGTGGCTTAACCATAAAACTGGCTACCTGAGAGTTGAGAAATTCTCTGAGAATGTTTATTTAGTAAAACAATAGCCCAGATCAACAATCTCCATTGCCGACAGCGCCTGTAGCTCAGTGAGTAGAGAGAGCACCGCACTGGCCCCATATACCTGAGGATGGGGAGTTCAAACCTGCCCCTGCCAAACTGCAACAAAAAAATAGCCGGGCTTTGTGGTGAGTGCCTGTAGTCCCAGCACCTCAGGAGGCTGAGGCAAGAGAATTGCCTAAGTCCAGGAGCTGGAGGTTGCTGTGAGCTGTGACACAACAGCACTCTACCAAGTTTAAAAAAAAAGAAACAAACTCCATATGCTGTATATTATGGATAGGTTTGAAGGGAATCTATTTTTTTTGTATCCTGTAGGAATAGTGAGTCCTTTTAGGGCAGGCAGCAAGACCAGCCACTCTTTTGGTCAGGTCATGGTCCAGGCCACGTTGGAGGTAGAGGTCAAACTCTCAGTCTGAGACTCCTGGAAAGGGAGAGCCAGAGGGCTATTGGCTGCTGCTATTACTGCTTCCTCTGTAACCCACTCAGACTCATGCCTGAGGCCACTGTGCTGAAGTGGCTGAAGCAGGACTCATTCCAACTTATAACTTTATCTGAAGCCTGAGCTCTGTCTGCTCAGCCACACATAGCGATGCAAATTGTTGACTGCACAATGTTCCTTCGGGATCAAGTCATTTACCCTTTCCTTCTTTGTTTGTTTGTTTGTTTTGCAGTTTTTGGCTGGGGTCGGGTTTGAACCCACCACCTCTGGTATATGAGGCCGGTGCCCTACTCCTTTGAGCCACAGGCACCACCAGCCCTTTCCCTCTTTGGACAAAAGTGACTGTCATCCTCCGTGGCCAGGTAACCTTCCAAAGCCACTGCATGACACACACTGCCAACTACACAACCCCTTCATTATCTGAGATTTATTTATTTAGTATCTCATGGGAAGTAATTTAAGGTATATGTGTGTATTCCATCAGTCTGACAATGGGGAGAGGACCCAGAGCCTGACCTGGCTAAGACGTTTATTTTGGGTATTCTTAAACATAAATATCTCAAATTACCCTTTAAATTGCTCCTCTGCTACATAAGCACTTTTTTTTTTTTTTTAAGAGACAGAGTCTCACTTTGTCACCCTTGGTAGAGTGCTATGGCGTCAGAGCTCACAGCAACCTCCCAGCTCTTGGGATTAGGCGATTCTCTTGCCTCAGCCTCCCAAGTATCTGGGACTACAGGTGCCTGCCACAATGCCTGGCTATTTTTTCTTGCAGTTTGGCTGGGGCTGGGCTTGAACCTGCTCCCCTTAGCATATGGGGCTAGTGCCCTACTCACTGAGCCACAGGCACCACCCACTTTTTTTTTTTTTTTAATTGAGACAGTGTTTCACTTTGTTGCCCTCAGTAGAGTGCTGTGGCATCACAAGCCCACAACTCTTGGGCTTAAGTGATTCTCTTGCCTCAGCCTCCAGAGTAGCTGGGACTACAGGTGCCCACTGCAACACCCAGCTATTTTTTTGTTTGTTTGTTTTTAGCAGACCAGGCTGGGTTTGAACCCACTAGCTTTGGTGCATGTGGCTGACACCCTACTGACTGAGCTACAGACGCCACCCAGCACTTTATTATCTTGCGTATAGAGAGGCCCCAATAGAATACCTGAAAGGCAGGGACATCCTTGTCCTAAGCCCCACCTTTCATCCAACCACAAATCCTTTCCAGCTCCCTGCCTTCCCATTTCTTCTTCTAGGCTCAGGAAGGGGGCCAGATCCTTGCAATAAGCCAGACCACCTTGGACAAGAACGTCGTCTCCAGAATCTGGAAGCTTACTCCCTGCATGTGGCTTGCACATGGAAGAGTTATCTCTGCCTTTTTCAAAGGTTTAGGAAGAGAAGTTACATTTCACAACTTATTTTTTCCATTGTATTTCAGCAGGCCATAGGGTCAGACCTGCTTTCCCATGTGATGCCTCTGCAGGGGTATAATTTGCAGGCCAGAATTATCGTAATGGTATAGTATTATGCCAAGAACTTCCAGAGCACTTGTGTATCTGCTCAACCTTTAAACACTCTGTATATGATTAACTCTCCTCAACATCCCTGCAATCTGGTGTCATCAGTTTATAGATGGGGTAACTGGCCTAAGGTGGTATTTACCTCACTCGAGTAGGCAGAAACCCACATGAGTGTTTTTCCTTGGGAACTTATAGAGACATACCCTCCAAGATGCAGAGTCTGAAATAATTATTCTGAAAGAAAATAGAAAATCTCCTTGAGGAAGATAGTGGGTAAGCAGTTGTGTCAAATGGTTTGGGAAGACAGAGACTTGTAGGAAAAGGATCAGGACACTATGGAGAGGGGGGTAAGAGCTGTATAGACTCCCTTTTCAGAGATCCAGCCACCTCATTTTACAGAAGAAAAACTGGGACCAGTGAAGGAAAGAGATGGAATCAAGACACATAGCTGGGATTGGTACCCAGTCACTTGACATCACAAACCCAAAACTATAGGTTGCTATGAAGTACGGGGGTGTCCAACATTTTTTTTTCTGCCTCACATTGGAAGAATAAGAGATGTCTAGGGCCACACATTAAATGCACAAACACTAAGGAATGCTGATTAGAACAATAAAAAAACAGTCCATGGATATTTTTCATGATACCTGACACCACAAATAAGTAAAAATGGGCTGGGCACGGTGACTTATGCCTGCAATCCCAGCACTTGGGAGGCCGAGGCGGATGGATTGCCTGAGCTCACAGGTTCAAGGCCAGCCTGAGCAAGAACAGGACCCCATCTCTAAAAAATAGCTGGGCTCTATGTTGGGCTTCTATAATCCTAGCTACTTGGGAGGCTGAGGCAAGAGAATCGCTTAAGCCCAAGAGTTTGAGGTTGCTGTAAGTTGTGATGCCATGGCACTCTACTGGGCTGACAAAGTGAGGCTCTGTCTTTAAAAAAAAAAAAAAAGTAAAAATGTCCTCATAGTATCAGCATGCGGGCATGGAATGATATTGAGTGATGGCCTTGGTGAAGCAGCCCATCATTCTTGGCATTTCTGTTTCTCATGTCCTCCCCCCTTCCCACTTCAGTTTTATTATTGGAAGGATTGAGCATGGTCCTGTTTTTTTATTTTTTTCCAACCATATTTCCTCTCTATCTCAACTTTTCACTTTGGACTAAGACCTCTCTGAAGGCAGGGACATGGCATCTCCTTCCTCTATACCTCCATCTGTTACTTGGAGGAAGGCTATGCCCTTTGTACAGGCCCAGAAAAATGGTGCCGCCGCCCAACAGACTTACCTACTTCTTTTAGGTAATGTTATTCAGTTCAGTCCATGGAGTGTTAATGTCAGGCCTCTGTCTGTGTGCCAGGCTCCAGGGGAGGCAAAGGTAATTCAGACACCAATAATTGTACAAGGCAAGGTAAGATGCAGGACCAGAACAAGGAACAAAGAACTATGGGGCCATGGGGATTGGAGTAAAAGTGCTGTCTGGGCTGGGCCTTGAAGAATGAATAGCGGCTCGGCACCTGTGGCTCAAGTGGCTAAGGTGCCAGCTACATACACTTAAGGTGGCGGGTTCGAATCCAGCCTGGGTCACCAAACAGCAATGATGGTTGCAATCAAAATATAGCCGGGTGTTGTGGCAGGCGCCTGTAGTCCCAGCTACTCGGGAGGTAGATGCAGGAGAATTGCTTGAGCCCAGGAGTTGGAGGTTGCTGTGAGCTGTGATGCCATGGCACTCTACCCAGGGGGACAGCTTGAGGCTCTATCTCAAAAAAAAAACAGAATGAGTAGCACTGGGATACGGGAAGAGTAGGCAAGGGAATTGCAGGCAGGGAGAGCTGCAAAAGGAAAGAAGCCAGAACATGTGGGGAACCGCGTAAGCCACAGTAAGTGGTCTGGTTTGAGTGGAAGAAGAGTAGCTGAGAGTCTGTGAGTGCAGGAAATGGTGAGGAAAGGAAGGAAGAGACAAAGGTTTGACAATTAAGTTTGTAAATGCAGCCTAGAAAAAGTGCTACACACCTCATTGGTGAATATCACCACAGTCACATTTGAAATATTCCCCTTGGGAAGCTACACATGGATGCTAGCATCTAGTCCTCCCTTGAAAGCCATTTTAGAACCCTTTCTTGAATGACCACCATTTGGGGTCATTTGGGAAGCAATGTAGAATAGGTATTACATGGAAAGAGACAGAAAGGAGGCAGAGCAGTGAGGAAATGTTAAAGGACCAGAAAATGGTGCCTCGAATAGTACCTAGTGCACAGAAGGCCCACTCAGTATCTATTTTTTGGGTGAATAAATAGTGTTGAAGTAGTGGAAGAGTGTTGAGCCATTTTAGAGGAAGACTGGATCCCCCAGTCTTCAGCTTTGGACCACTCAGTGAGTGGTGACCAGCCACTGCCCAGTGAAAGGTAATACTGAGGGAAAGAGAGAGGGGTCTCTTGGGGGAGAAGTTGGTTGACCTGGCATTGCCACTTTTTATGAACAGCTGTGAAGTTCAGGGCAGGTGACTGGGCTGAATGCACACATGTGAGAGTCATTAGAGCTCAGTGACGATCTGAAGCAAAAACCTCAGTCATCCTTGACCCCTTCCTCCTTTCATTTCTACTTTGTCCAGTCTGTCAGCAAGGTATATGTGGAATCTGATCACTTCTCACCCTCTCCACTGCTACTACATGGACAAAGACTCCTGCATCTCTTGCCTAGATTGTTGCAGAATCTCTTTTCTAGTTTCCCTGCTTCCATCTCAACACAGTAGCCAGTCATCCTATTAAAAATGAGCCTGATTATGCTCTTCCTAGCTCAGATTCCCTCATGGAATCCTCATTTCCCCAATAATCAAGGCTAAAATCCTTACACTGGCCCTTAGGTCTTATATGACCTGGTCCCTTTACATTCCTGCCCTTACTTTAGACCATCCTCCCTCTCCTGCTGCAGCCAGCCTGCCTCTTTGCTGTTCCTTGAACCCTCCAGGCATACTGTTGCCTTGGGGCCTCTGTGCTGCTGTCTCCTCTGCCTAGAATGCTTTTCCCCAGCAAAGCCTTGGCTCACCCTTCACTTCTTTCAGCTCTTTATTTAAATGTCACAGGTTTGGTGAGGCCTCCCTAGGGCATAGTATTTAGAATTGCAGTCCCTACCTAGTACTTGCCATCCTCTTCCCTGTTTCACTTTTCTGAATATTACTCATCCTCATTTCATCCACTATGTATTTTACTTATTTTTCGTGTGTACTCTTTTCTAGCCCCACAAAGGAAAGGGATCTTTGCACTTTTGTTCACTGCCTATCTCCAATGTCCAGAACACTGCCTGACACACAGGGGAATGAATGCGTGATGGGAGTAGTGGAGGCCTACAGCTATCTGCTCAGGCCTGGTGCCAGTGGCGATTAGCCTTGGCTTGGAGGTGAGAGCATATCAGACTTGCTGTGTGTTTTTAATATATATTTTAGGCATATGACATGATGTTTGGATATACATAGAGTGAAATGATTTCTATAGTCAAGGCAAGCAAATTAACATCTCACATAGTTACTTTTTTGGTGATAAGGGCACCTAAAATCTACCTTCATAGCAAACTTCTAGTATACAATACAGTGTTACTGACTGTAGTCCTCATGCTATACATTAGACCTCTATAGAACTTACTCTTCCTACATAACTGCACCCTTTCAGCTACATTTCCCCATTTTCAACTCCCTATTCCACCCCTGTCCTCCCCCTGTCCCCAGTAACCACCGTTCCACTCTTTCTTTCCATGTATTTGACTCTTTTTAAAGATTTCACATGTAAGTGAAATAATAACAGTATATTTCCTTCTATGCCTGACTTATTTCTCTTGGCATAACCTCCTCCAGGTTCATCCATGTTGTCAAAAATGGAAGGATCTCCTTTTTATATGTATATTTTTTTACTTGAAAATATTAAGGGGGTACAAATGTGTTTGGCTGCAGGGATCACTTTTGTAATAATACTTGAGTCACAGCTATAGGTGTGCCCATCACCCAGGGTAGGATCTCCTTTTAAAAGATGAATAAGGGGGCTCGGCGCCTGTGGCTCAATCGGCTAAGGCACCAGCCACGTACACCTAAGGTGGTGGGTTCAAATCCCCAGCCAGGGCCCACCAAACAACAATGATGGCTGCAACCAAAAAATGGCCAGGTGTTGTTCCGGGCACCTGTGGTCCCAGCTACTTGGGAGGCTAAGACAGGAGACTCGCTTGAGCCCAGGAGTTGGAGGTTGCTATGAGCTGTGATGCCACAGCACTCTACCCAGGGGGATAGCTTGAGGCTCCGTCTCAAAAAAAAAATAAAAGATGAATAAGGGCAGTGCCTGTGGTTCAAAGGAATAGGGCTCCGGCCCCATATGCCGGAGGTGGCGGGTTCAAACCTAGCCCCGGCCAAAAAAAGTATTAAAAAAAAAAACACAGCAACAACAACAAAAAGATGAATGATATCCCCTTGTTTTACCAGAAAGGATACCATAATTGTTTTATCCATTCATTGACAAACTCTTAGGTTGTTTCCATATCTCTGCTACTGTGAATAATGCTGCCATGAACTTGGAAATTTAAATATATCTGTGAGGTGCTGATTTCATTTCCTTTGGGTATGTAACCAGAAGAGGTACTTAGGATCAAATGGTAATTCTATTTTTAATTGTTTTGAGGAACTTCCACACCGTTTTTCTTTTCTTTTCTTTCTTTCTTTTTTTTTTTTTTTTTTGAGACAGAGTCTTACTTTATCACCCTTGGTAGAGTGCTATGTTGTTACAGCTCACAGTAACCTCCAGCTCTTGGGCTTAGGCGATTCTCTTGCCTCAGCCTCCCGAGTAGCTGGGACTACAGGTACCCGCCACAACGCTCAGCTATTTTGTTGTTGCAGTTTGGCTGGGCCGAGTTCAAACCTGCCACCCTCAGTATATGGGTTGGCGCCCTACCCACTGAGCCACAGGCGCCACCCCCCACACTGTTTTCTTTTGTTGTTGTTTTGTTTTCTGAGACAGAGTGGCAATCTACTGCCCTGGGTAGAGTGCAATGATGTCATAGCTCACAGCAGCCTCAAACTTCTGGGCTCAAGCAATCCTCTTGCCTCAGCCTCCCCAGTAGCTGAGACTAGAGACAGGGTCTCAGTCTTGCTCAGACAGGTCTGGAAAGTCCTGAGCTCAAGTGATCCTCCTGCTTGGGTCCCCCAGAGCACTGGGATTACAGGCATGAGCCACCACACCTCTTCACACTGTTTTCCATAATGGCTGCGCTAATTTCCATTCCCACCAACAATATAATAAACAAAGTTTCCCTTTTCTCCTTACCCTCAGTAACACTTCTCTCTTTGATAGTAGCCCTCCTAACAACTACGTGATGTTATTCATTGTGGTTTTGATTTGCATTTCCCTGTTGTTAAGTGAGGTTGAGCACCTTTTGCTATGTTGGTCAATTTTTATGTCTTTTTTGAGAAATGTCTGTACAGGTCCTTTGCCCATTTAAAAAAAATCAGGTTATTGAAAATTTAAAAAAAAATTTTTTTGACTATTAAATTGTGTGAGTTCCTTATATATTTTGAATATTAATCTCTTATCAGATATATGACTCTAAAATATTTTCTTTGAATCTCTAGGCTGGTCTTTCATTTTGTTGATAGTTTCTTTTGCTGTGTAGAAGCTTCTTAGTATGATGTAGTTGCATTTGTTTATTTTTGCTTTTGTTGCCTGAGTTTTTGATGTGATAGTCAAAAAATCATTGTCAAGGCCAATATCAAGGAGCTTATCTTCTATGTTTTCTTCTACTTTTTCAATTTCAGGTCTTATGTTTATTTTATTTATTTATTTATTTATTTTTGGGGCAGGGCTGGGTTTGAACCTGCCACCTCTGGCATATGGGTCCAGCATCCTACTCCCTTGAGCCACAGGTGTTGCCTAGGTCTTATGTTTAGATTTTTTTTTTGGAGACAGAGTCTCACTTTTTCCCCCTTGGTAGAGTGCCATGGTGTAACAGCTCACAGCAACCTCAAACTCCTAGGCTCAAGCAATCCTCTTGCCTCACCCTCCCTAGTAGCTGGGACTACAGGCATATACCACAACATCCAGCTAGTTTTTCTGTTTTTAGTAGAGACAGGATCTTGCTTTTGCTCAGAGCTGGGCTTGAACTCCTAAACTCAAGCAATCCACCGGCCTCAGCCAGCCATCTAGAGTGCTAGGATTACAGGTGTAAGCCACTGTGCCTTTCCATGGTTAGGTCTTTAATCCATTTTGAATTGATTTTTATGTATGGTATAAGATAAGGGTCCAGTTTCATTCTTTTCCATGTAGAAATCCAGTATTCCCAACACTATTTATTGAAGAGGCTATCTTTCCCCCATTGTGTTCTTGGTACCTTTGTTGAAAATTGGTTGACTGTATATGCTTGGGTTTATTTTTGGGCTCTCTATTCCAGTGCATTGTTCTATGTGTCTGTTTTTATGCCAGTACCACGATGCTTTGATTTGCTGTATTTTTGAAGTGGGGTGCTGTTCCCCGACCCTGTCTGTTAAATGGAGGAAGCAGAACATGATTCATTCCTGACTTCCAACCTTCCAAAGGGGGCTCCAGGAAGGTTGTGGCATTCAGGTAGCCCCATCCACATGAGTCCCAGTCCTGCTGACATGCAGGCCTGTCCCAGTGTTGCCAAGCCAGCTGTTGTTCTCTCCATAGTAGCTACAACTAATCTTAGGAATCTCATTATGGGTGGAAAAATAACCCTCTGTATCTAGATTAAAGGCTGTGTTTTGACCATTATCTTGCATTGAGCATTGAGCTGACAATTTAATTGAGCTGTTATAGCGCTGCCTTGATCTCTTCTCAGAGAATTTACAGCTAATTCCAAGTGTCTCTGTGAATTAAGTGGACCTCTCCCAACATGTGTGCCTGTTGTTTGCTTATTCTGAATCCCACTTGTCCTTGTGTTACCCAATTATGGACTCACACGCAGCTGTCTCTGGCCACTTCCAGCCTACTTCCTTCCTGAGAATGGCCATAACCCAGGACAACCTATGGGATACCTGCAGTGATAGAGAGGAAGGATAGTAATGGAGCAGAGAGATCTTAAACCATACCGATCCCCTTGACCAGGCATGCAGCTAACTGACAGTGCTTTTATCACAGGTAGTATAATAGAAGAAAAGAGTGTAAAGACTCCTAGGTTCATATCCTGTTTTTTTTTTTTTTTTTTTTTAGATATTGTCTCACTCTGTCACCCTAGGCTAGAGTGCTATGACCTCAGCCTAATTCACTGCAACCTTAAACTCCTGGGCTCAAGCAACCATCCTGCCTCAGCTTCCCAAGTAGCTAGGACTACAGGCGCCCACCACAATACGTGGCTAGTTTTTCTATTGTTCATAGAGATAGGGTCTCACTCTTGCTCTGGTTGGTCCTAAACTCCAAAGCTCAAGCCATTTGCTCATCTTGGCCTCCCAGAGTGCTAGAATTATAGGCATGAGCCACTGCACCCAGGCTGTCATCTCAACTTTCTCTATAACCGCTGGGGCCTGTGTTTCTCTGTTTATAATATGGGAGCTGAGAAGTTATTGTTTTTCTTTCAGGGTTATGAGGTGTCTCAGGATAGAGCTGCCATGTTTAGAAAAAACAAAACAATAAAGGACATCTATGCACTAGTTGGACACACTTACAGTTATTGTTTATCTGAAATTCAAATTTAATTAGGCGCTCTATGTTATCTGTGGTGACTCTACTTACAGGTAGTATGGGGGATACAGAAAACTCCCCAGCCTGGGTCTAATCTCTGCAGATGAAATGGATAAGAGCAGAGCTTCTCAGTCTGGCTCTGACTGTATGAAATGCCCACTATATACTAGGCTAATTCAATCAGAATTTTTGTGGGTAGATTCAGATATTTTTTAATTTTTTATTTATTTTTAATTTTCTTTTTAAATTTTTGAGACAAAATCTGACTTTGTTGTCTTTGGCAGATTGCCACGGTGTCATAGCTTACAGCAACCTCAAACTCTTGTGCTTAAGTGATTCTCTTGCCTCAGCCTCCCAAGTAAGTGGGACTATAGGTACTCGCCACAACGCCTGGTTATTTTTAGAGATGGAATCTCCCTCTGGCTCAGGCTGATCTTGAACTCACGAGCTCAAGTGATCCACCCACCTCAGTCTTCCAGAGTGCTGGGATTACAGGTGTGAGCCACTATGCCCAGCCTCACGTGTTTTTTTTAAACTCCCCAGGAGAGTCCAATATGCAACCAAGTTTGAAACCCAGTAAATTAGACTAGTGGTTCCCAGAGTGAGGTACTTGGACCAGAACATAGGCCTCACCTGAGAGACTCTCAGAAATGCAAATTCTCTTGGGCGGCGCCTGTAGTTCAGTGAGTAGGGCGCTAGCTCCATATACTGAGGGTGGCAGGTTCAAACCTGGCCCCACCAAACTACAACAATGACAACAAAATAGCCGGGCATTGTGGCGGGTGCCTGTGGTCCCAGCTACTCAGGAGGCTGAGGCAAGACTATCGCCTAAGCCTAAGAGCTGGAGGTTGCAGTGAGCTGTGAGCTGTGATGTCTACTGAGGGTGACAAGTGAGACTCTGTCTCTTAAAAAAAAGAAAGAAATGCAATTTCTTCATTAGACTTTCAGAGCCTCAGAAACAGGGTTGTGGCCTTCCAGGTGACTCTGATGAGGCTGAAGTTTGAGAGTCACTGTGCTAACATAGTGTGAAAGTTCCTTTGATGACAGTGGGGCTCCAAGGGGCCAATCTACAGGTTGGTGCTAGGAAAGCAAATTAGTTGAATTGCTTTGCAGTGATGCACTTTCACGGTCAAACTGTCTGCCACTGGCCAATGTAGCATAAAGTATGGAGATTGCAAATCTACTGAGTGCAATGTTTTTGGTCCCAAACATTAGTCTGATGGCAGTCTTGGAGGCCACTATTGGTACCTGGACTTGACTGTTGGGCTAGGAAGAGCCAGAAGTACACCAGAGGGGTCTTGGGGCACAGAAGCCCAGGCTAGGCAGCCTGGAGGCCCAGCAGAAGGGTCAATGGAGCTATGGGAGGGAGGGAGTTTAGTGTGGAGGAAAGGAACCAGGCCCAGTCGGAGGGCCTAACGATCAGCCCAGATTCCTCAGGGCCTTAGGGCTATCTCCAGGGCTGGCTGGCGGGGGTCAGGCATTGCTTCTCTAAGAAGCTCTTATTTCAGGCCAGGCCAGAACTGAGGCTACGGGGTGGAGATAGGTGTCACACCAAAGAAGGAAGGCTGGACTTATTTTGTTTTGCATTAAGAAGAACGTGATCAAGAACACAGCAGCATTTTTCTGCAGTTGAGGAGGACTTAAATATGAAGAGCCTGCTGGCACCATCTATGGGAGTCTTGCAGTCCCGGATTGATTAGTTTCAGTGTTCCTAGGTGCCCAGGATGTATGATCCTCCTGTCCTTGGGAAATGTCTGGAGGGCAGGCGGCCAGGGCTGAGCTTTATTTATTTCTGTCCACCTCGGGATTTGCTTGGTGCCTGCCAAATGCTCGGTCCCCAGTGAATGTGTGGGAATGAATTCAGTAGAAAGCCACCAGGTTGCACTTCTTAAATCCGCGATATCACCTCCAGCCTCTATACACCACACCACTGAGAAGCCACGGACATCTGACATACAGAGGGCACTCTCCTCCTGGTAGTCCCCACTGCAGACTCTCCTCGCTGCCTCCCTCTCTTCTGCTTTCCGGAGTCCTGCTGAGCATCCTTTCTGGGCAGACCAGCCCAGATGTTAGAACTGCTCCTCCACCAAAACATGTTCTTGATGCAATTTCCATACTCTCACTTTGGCTGTAATATTTAAAGACATTTTTTAAAAGTCACTTTCCATGCATAATTTTCTCTCACTACACTTTGTTGTTTGGCATTTTTTTTTACCCTTGAATTAAAATGGTTACCATGCTGATATCTAAGGCTTTGCTAAGTGGGATACATTGGTCTTTTCTTTTTTTTTTTTGAGACAGAGTCTCACTTTGTCACCCTCTGTAGGGTGACATAGCTCACAGCAACCTCCAACTCTTGGCTCAAGTGATCCTCTTGTCTCAGTCTCCCAAGTAGCTGAGACTACAAGTGCCCACCATAACGCCCGGCTATTTTTAGAGACGATGTCTCGTTATGGCTCAGGCTGGTCTCAAATCTGTGAGCTCATGGCAATCCACCCACCTCAGCCTCCCAGAATGTTAGGATTACAGGTGTGAGCCACTGCACGGGGTGAGGGGGTAGGTGGGGTAGGTGAGGGGGCTGGGATGCACTGTTCATCACCAGAACAAAGAAAGAGTTAAAGTTGCAAATGGTCCTCTGTTGTCTGTTTCAGTTTGGGGGTGCAGTGGAGACACCCCAATTGTCTATTCTTCCCTTCCCCTCCCTAGGGCTGAGTGAAAGATATCAATTTTCCTAAAAATAAGTCAGACTCTGTGGGGAGATGCCTGCCCTAAGCAGGGGTTGGTTTGGAATAGAGGATTCCCAGGATTAGAAGAGAACTTTTTTGGCTAAATGGTCTGATCTCCTGAGCTAGAAAAGAGAAGAACTCAGTAACCTTCTAAATGGAAGATTCATTAACCAAGCCCTTGCAGGGTCCCCAGGGCAGCCAGGTGAGTGCTTGTCATCTTCCTTCACCCAGGTGGCACCTGACAGAGCATCTATGCCCGGAGAGAGTCCCATAAGGCTGTTGGCACATACCAGAAAGGCACCAGGATGTCTGGAGCAGAATCTAAGTGAGCTTCGTTGTCAGAATTTTCTGGAGCTCTTGGAGCCTTTAAGATGTTATAGAATCACTGTGTATTGCAAATACTCCAAGGAGAGAACTGTTTGTTGGTTTTCACAGCTTTGCAGAGTCATGGTGGGTAGATGGGACTCCTTCTGCCAGGCTGTAGAGCCTATTCTGATCCCTTCAGTCCTAAGGTGCAGGCAGGGATGGATCCTCACTCCCAAGGCTGGGATGGTGTGAGTGCGGAGCTAATAACCCAGAGAGAAGCATTGCTTTCTCCCTAAGTCTCCTGCTTTTACTAATTTATTTTTATTATTATTTTATTTTTTTGAGACAGAGCCTCAAGCTTCACCCTGGGTAGAGTGCAATGGTATCACAGCTCACAGCAACCTCCAACTCCTGGGCTCAAGCAAGTCTCCTGCATCCACCTCCCAAGTAGCTGGGACTACAGGAGCCCGCCACAACGCCCAGCTATTTTTTGGTTGTAGCCGACATTGTTGTTTAGAGGGCCTGGGCTGCATTTGAACTCACCAGCTCAGGTGTATGTGGCTGGCGCCTCAGCCGCTTGAGCCACAGGCACCAAGCCACCTGCTTTTATTTTTATGTACAACTTGATTCATATTTTCCGTTTGCTCCCATTTGTGGACATTTTTGTCGTGGGTATAGCCTTTTCATGTCATTAGTAGGCACTAACTGCAGGAATTCACTCTTCCAATGGACCAATTTTCTGTAACACACCATATCTACTACTGCCATAGTATAGAACTCGAGTATGCCTCAGAGTCACCCAGAAAACAGTGTTAGAATGTGCATTCCCAAGACCACTCCAGGGAATCTGACTCGGTAAAGCTGAGGGGGCTCAGGACTCCACATTTCTGCAGAAACCATAGCTGATTCTGCTACAGATGGGCCAAGGAGCCTACTTTGAGAAACTGATTAGAATCAGAACTCTGACCCATGGGATGAGCCAACAAGTCACTGGAGATGGAATCTGGGACAAAGAGGCATTTCTGATTCTTGGGTGACATTTCTGTGGTCCCACATTCAGAGGGTCAGCCAGCCTGTATGGGGCATCATGTGGCCTCAGGGTGTGCCCTGCACTGTCCATCATTGCTCTTATTTAATCTGAGCTAACATCTCTCAGTGCTCAGTTTAGTAATTTTCAACTGATGGGTTGAGAACATTTTTAAAGATCATTAATTAAATTGTTTTTAAAAACAGTTCAAAGCACAGTAAGTCTATCTTTTTTTTAAAAACTTTCTTTTGATCAATATAATTTAAGTGTACAGTGCTGTGAAAGTTTAACTATAAGTTCAAGTGTGCCCTGAGATAATAACAATTGAAAAACACTGGCCTGGTTTAATGGATTAAACCAGGTGATATGGGGATTAGGAAGGAGAAAGGAGAGAGAAGGAATGTGAGTACTGAGCACACTGTGCTGGGCACGGAGTCCGAGCTTCACACAGTATCTGACACCAGCCCCACGTAAACGCTTGTGGGTAGGCAGTGGGGTGCCCCTTTCCAGCTGAGGAAGTGAAAGCTCAGAGGTCACACAGCTAGGAAGTGGTAGACCACTTTTGGTAAACCTAGGTTTAAAGGCCTTTCCCTTTTTGGTGCGGCGGGGGGAAGAGGAGGAATGGAGGAATTTAAATTTCTTTCCTTCAGATTTTTATCTGGATACATTTCTTTCTTTCTTTTTGAGGGGGAGAGCCTCAAACTATCCCCCTGGGTAGAGCGCTGTGGCATCACAGCTCACAGCAACCTCCAACTCCTGGGCTCAAGCGAGTCTCCTGCCTCAGCCTCCCAAGTAGCTGGGACCACAGGCGCCCGCCACAACACCCAGCTATTTTTTGTTGCCACCGTCATTGCTGTTTTGGCGGACTGGGCGGGATTTG
>CAUYQV010111411.1:0-29566 GCA_963574575.1 Galagoides demidoff
TGAAGTGTGCTCCTCAATCTTCTCTCTTGGCTCTGCTCCAAACCATCAGCTAATTAGCTAAACTTCTGTCCTTTCAGCCTCCTTCTGGACGGGAGCCTCTGCAAAAAGCTGGCTGCAGTCCGCCATCTTGGCTCCACCCCCCCCAATTTTTTTTAATGTGCATATTCTTCGAACAGGAACATTTATTTCAAAAATTTCACACTAGGAAAGAATTCCAGCAAATGTGCAAAGACTAAGAATATTATTGACAGCAATATTTTCATTAGAAAAAAATTAAGCCAACCTAATCATAAAAATCATTAATAAGGGATTATTTCTGTAAATTATTGTCTGATGCTAGCAGCTACTAACGCTAATGATGATATCCGTGGAAAGATGCCCGTGACAAATCGTTAGCTGAAAGCAATGGACTATAAATTATTATGTATAATATGAAACCACATGTGGGAGATATGGTCAGTATTCACCAATACATGTCCTCTTTGGGGCCTGCAGAAAGCCAGCCTTTCCAGTTTCATTGATGATAGATGGGATCACATGACTAGCTCTCACCAATGGAGTGTGTGTGGAGGGGCTGGTGTGATTTCTGGGCCCAGGGAGCAAAAGGCTGATGCTTGATTCCCCAGGCTCTCTTTCCTTTCTCAGCAAACAGGAAGGGCACGCAGTCCAGTTGTACAATTATAAGACAGTGAAGTCCGCTAGCCTGGGCTTGCTGGATAACTGTGTAAAGCAGAGACCCTGCCAACCTGTGTTGGGAAAGTATCATGAATAGAAATAAATCTTTGTTTTATTAAGCCACTGAGAATCTGGAGTTAATTTATTGCTGCAGTAAAACTTAGCTAACATGAGTAATACACAATTTTTTTAGATAAAATCACAACAAATGGGGTCTGTGAGTACATGCACACGTGTATGTTCACTTAGTAAGATGCCTGAAAAGTTATATTCCTAAATGTAAGCTGATGGATATTCATAATTTTAATTTTAGTCTATGTTCTTTTTCCTGAACTTTCTACAACAAACATGTATTAGTTTCACAATGAGAAATATTGCAGCTATTTCCATTTTTGGTAAATAAAAGGTGCATTGATCCTATCTCAGAGGGGGATTTATGACAGTTGTTTGAGGGTTTATGTCTCCTCTCATTCAGCTGTTATTAAGGGAATATAATCATCCCCTATGCGCGCTCTTCTCAATAAACAAGCATATCTGTTTGGGGAAGGCTGCGCTTTCTCTTTGGAATAGTACAGAGTAGGAGCTGGCATTGAAATGAGATCGGAGACTGCCCAAGTGGGTGGGTGTCAGCTGGGCAGGCCTTGAACACCAGACTACAAAAGGAGAGTCCTTGACGGAGAGAAAGGAGAAGGGATGGAAAGAAGCCCTGGGGCCAGCTGACGCGAAGCCTCCTGACCACCTCCACCTCTAGCAGAGTGTCCCAGGGACAGCCAGAGTGACTGCTTGGACTGTCAAAGCCTCTGAAATAAGCCACGTAAGCTAGGGTTCTGTTTGTCCATGTTTGTTCATAGAATGTTATTCATTCTGTGACAGAGTGAAAAAAAATCATTTCTTTTCCAAGATAGGGAGTCAGAGCAGGATGCCTCTTCACACAGTTCCACACTTCCTCACGTCTGTGCTTACCGGCGTCCATCCACATGCTCCAACAGAAACATTTTTTATCATTAAGTAAGTCACAAATATTGTATGGGGCATATTTATATCAAAAATTTGATTGTTGTTGATCTGAAATTTAAATTTAACTGAGCATCCTGGATTTTTATCTACTAAATCTGGCAACCCTAAGAGAGAGAAGGTAGGTTCTACTTCCTATTCCTGGCGATGGAATCTCAGAAGTAAGTTCGTTCCCAAAGAAGCAGCTATATCCCATGTGCAGTTTGTCCAACACTTAAAGGCCCAACCTTATTCACACCCTTATCAGTGTCTGCACCACCTGGCCAGTCCCTCTCCCTCAGGACTCTGGGTCCTTTCTCTGGGTTCAGACACACTCCGGCAGCCAACTGGTGTCCCCTTCACAGAGTGCATTTCAACCTCGGGGATGACAGTGTCGTCCCACAGTGGCTACCTCCTGGCACACGACCATTTTCTTTTGTTCTTTTAACTCTTTATTAACAAATGAACAATTCTTCATAATAAATTTCTCTGTTAAAATAACCGTGGTGGTTTCCATCTTTGGACTAGGCTTGCCTGATACACCCATGTGTACCTGATCCTGGGGTCAGGCATAGAAAGCAGCGGAGACAACCGGATGGTGGTGTCATTGTAAAGCAAGAAACAAAAGCAGGCTGGCGTCCGAACTCTGCAAAGGAAGAATGACCTGCCAGGCCGTGAGAGAAATGGGCTCCGGGGTTATCAGGCAGAACATCTGTGAGCTTTCCTGACAAGGGAACAAGAATGAATATGCTTCAGGGACTGGCATTAAAGTAAAGGAAAATTAATACTACTGGAAAATGGCAAGGGATTAAGCGAAGAAACGGTCTTGAAAGTGAATGTAAGAAGCAGAAACACTGAGTCACGGTGCATGAGAGGAGCGGCCTCCAGGCGGCGCTGGGGAGCAGGGAGGGTGGCTCCCTTTCTCCTGCAGAAGTGGGCCGGGGCGCAGGGGGTTCATCTGCTTCACTTGCAGCTGGGTAGGTGTGAGTGGGTAGGAAACACCGCTGGGGAAACGAGTAAAATATAGTCTGTGGGCCTTTGCCAGCAATGGAAGGAGGTGCATGTGCTGGAGTAGCCAGCGGATATGCAGTGTGGGAGCCCAACACAATCCGACTTGGGATTTTAGGGGGAGCAGGAGAGAGCAGAGAGTGAAGGAAGCAGCCGAAAGGCCCTGGAACCGGCAAACACAGAAGGGGTGCCGGCTGTTGGATTACAGTTTCTAGGGGGCACTGGACAGCAGTGCGGCTGCAGATGCCTCCTGCATGCCATGTGGCTTTCAAAGGCTGGTGGCTCTTCCCTCAGAACAGACCGTGGCAGCAGGAAAGCCAGTCTTGTCAGTTGATGTCCCATATTTGTGCAGCCCCGTGGGAGACAGTAACAATTACCATCCCTAGTCTTTGGGAAGGGGCCATTAGAGCTCTCCTACTGGCAGAAGGAAGCAATCTCTCAAGGAGGCTGCGTTGGCTTCCTATTTACAACTCTAACAAACCTAGTGGCTTAAAACAACACAGATTTGTCATCTTCAGTTCTGGAGATCGGAAGTCCAAACCAGGTGTCACTGGGCCAGAATTAAAGTGTCAGCAGCGCTGCATTCCTTGCAGAGGATACCATATGCTGTCTTGCTTTTTCCAGGCTCTGGAGGCTGCCCACATCCTTGGCTTCTCACTTGCGCCCCAGCAACACCTGTTCTCAAACTCTTCCACTTCCCTCATGCACTTTTAAGGACCTTTGTGATCTGTGCACTCCCAGATAACCCAGGATAATCTCTGCATCTCAATATTTTCAACTTAAACCACACTGCAATGTTCTTTTTGCAACATAAGGTAACGTATTCACAGACTCCAGGAATTACCACGTGGACATCTTGGGGGCCAGTATCCTGTCTACCATGGGGTACATAAAAACGCTTCATGTGTGCCAGTCCCTGGGGCCATCTGAAGTGGAGGGGGTTGAGTCACCTACCTGTTATTCTTCAGACAACTGGGTGCTGTGAGGTGGTGGTTACCTGAGGGTCGGTTATCTGTGGGTCATCTCAGGCTCCAACAAGGGTGACAACAAGTACAAGAGTGGAGAAGCTGCTCAAGTACCCTTTCCCCACATGCTTAGGACAGGTAACATGAATAAGAATGTAACAAATTTCCATCATCCATAGTATTGGAAAAGTCCCCTATTAGCCATCAACGTTGGGGACTAAAGGAAAGTAGCAAATATCAGGAAAGGAGACCAGAGGCAGGAATAGAGAATGGGTGGCTGAGGGTGCTGCACAGAGCAGCTACTCAAGCATTGCAGCTACTCTAGCATTGCAGCTACTCCACCACTGCATCTACTTCAGCTACTTCAGCTACTCCAGCATTGCCACTCTTCCCTAGGGTGTTTCTGCTACCAGATCCCTGCCCTAGAGGACAGAGAACCAGCATGGACAGGAGCCAACTGGCAATTCAGTACCCTTACACATTTTATTATTTATAACTTAGCAGTCAGGACTTCTGTTCCAGAATGCCTGCCAACTTGGCTAGCAAGAGAGGTTTCCTGAATATGCCAGGCCATAAAAAGCAATGTCCATTTGCTGAAGTGACCCTTTGTCTGACAGGTTTAAGAAGCACCAGAAGTCCATTACCTGTGTCCAACTGGAGTAGTAAAGGGATAGAAAAGGTAGTTGGGGCCTCCAGGGAGCATCTGGGAAAGAGTTCTGGAAGACAAACCCCTTCCCCGGCCAGTTGTGTCCTGGCCACTACCTATATCTTCCCAAAGCCTGCTTCCCACTGCATCCATGGTGAGCCGGGTATGGAGTTCAGGAGGTCTGCAAAAAGTCATGTAAGCAAAAAAGGTATAAAATGGTACAGTTGTCACCTTCTTTCATAATACATCTCACTTCCTGCTCTTTCTTTATTCATAGTAGTATCTGCAAGTATTTCTGTTACCTTTGTCTGTTAACCTAGTCCTCCTCTATTTTCCAGATGAGGAAGTGGTCTCAAAGGGGGTAAGTGACTCAACAAACATGTACTGAACTTCACGAAGCAGCCCCTGTGGTTGTCCTGAAGCATTGCAGGATGGACAAAAGGCAGTTCCTCCCTTCCCAGGGCATCTAGCCAGGGAGAACTACAGGTGTCAGTAGTTAGAATATGAAAATGAGAGTATCACACACCCCAAGTGGTGAACAGATAAAGTCCAGAGTGTTTGGAGGAAATCTAATTCTTGGGCAGGGGGAGAGGGAATGCGTCATAGAGAATGTGGAGTTAGGCCAAGCTCAGAAGGAAGCAGAGGTGAGGGTGAGGGAGATAAAGGGTTGGATGTGGTGGAGACCAGGTTTTGTTTACAGAATGATGAGCCTCCAAGCAGGTTGCAATATGTGGTTCATGAAGGGCAGCAGAGAAGAGGAAGGACTCAGGGAGGCAGAGCATAGGGTTCTTGCTCTCAGAAGCCTGCAGTCTCAAATGCACAAATGTGAATAAAGTGTCAATGCCTGAAAAAGTGAATGGTGAAAAAACGTGAACTCAATGGATGAGCCCAGGTGGCTGTGGAGGGGCAGGTGCCAGGATCTGGGGTTTGGAGGAGATGAGTGGGACTATGTCTGATTTATGGGTAAGTTGGTAGCCTGAGTCCAAATTTCTGAGGAGTTCCAAAATCCATGAATGGGTGGGCAGTGGTTCTAAGACCCAAAGAGTTCCAGGAGGCTGACAATACTTCTGGATTCCCTTATGCTGAAGCTGCCCAGTTGACTGGGACATATGGAGGCCTCCTAAGGGTCTGACACTGTGTCTGATGGGCCCCTACGATGTCCTATGCTCGCCTTGCTCCAGTTCACTCCAATTCCCTTTCATATGTCTTCCTGTACTTCCAGGCTAGAAAGCCAAAACCAGCCCCACATGCCCTTGTAGCCAGGGTTCCACGTGTTACCCTAAGCAGATATACCTGCCTGCCCAGACACCAGGTTAAGTAGGAGAGGTGCCGAAGATGAGTGGGCAGGAGCATCAGGGAGCATCCATTCTACTGAAGCACATTATCACCAGAAGGTCCTGGGGAAGGACATCAGTGGCATCAGAAGTAGCTGCTTCCTCTCCCTGAGTGGCCCAGCTCTATAGTGTGGATTTAGGAGTCGTTCCAGGACACTCAGTCTAGAATGTGATCCTTAAGTCCTTAACCCTTTCTGCTTTAATTAGAATCAGTTAGTTTTCTGTGACTAAATACTGACTCCTAGGAGCTAGGAATATCTCCTATTAGCAAAAGGGTTACCTGAGTGTGGGCACCTGAGATCTCAAAGCAATATGATGTGATAGGCCAAGTAAGAGCCCCCAAAGATGTTCACACCCCAATCCTTAGAACCTATGAGTGTGTTACATGCTAACACAAATTTTGTATTTGTATTTGTTTAAGCCTCCACGTTAGTCCCTTTACATGGTAAAAGGGACCTTGAAGAAGTGACTAAATTAAAGATTTCATAATGGGGGTATGATGGTGGATTATCCACATGTGTGCCCAATATAGTGACAAGAGTCCTCATGAGAGGGACACAGGAGGGTCCGAGTCAGAGAAAGAGATGTAAGCACAGAAACAGAGGCTGGGAAGATGCAGGACAGTGTCTGGAGGCCCAGACTGCATCCAGAAGATGGGAAAAGCAAGGAAATGGCCTCTTCTTTGGAGGTTCCAGAAGGCACATGGCCCTGCCAGCAACTTAATTTTAACCCAATATGATTCATGGAAGACTTCTGGCCTCCAGAATTACAGGGCAAAAATTTTGTATTTGTATTTCTTTAAGCCTCCAAATTTGTAGTAATATGTTAAAACATATCTCCTAGGACTGTGAAAAGAAACCAATAAAGGTGGCAGTGGGAATCTGTCCTGCTGACAAAAGCCAGGACCATCGCACCTTGTATATTCATTTGCCAAAGCTATCCTAACAGATTACCACAAAGTGTGTCTTAAAACAATCAAAATTTATTCTTGCAGTATTCTGAGGGAAGTCTAGTAGTCAGGCATTGGCAGGGCTGCCTGCTGTGTGGAGATCCTAGGGACCAATTTGTCACTTGGTTCTTCTGGCTTCAGGCAGCTCCTGGCATCCTCGGCCTGTGGCCACACTGCTACAGTCTCTGCTTCTGTGGTTGCTTTGCAACCTCCTCTTTTCTGTGTCTTCTCATCTGTCTTAAACCTCTCCCTGTCTCTCTCACAAGTCACAGATTGCACATGGGGTCCACCTCCGTAATCCAGGGTAAGTTCTTCCTCTCAAGATCTTTCATTTAATCATAGTTCTTACCATATAAAGTAACAGTCACAGATTTCAGGGAGTAGGACATGATCTTTTGGGGACCACCACTACACCCTGGCATAGGCAGGTTCCCGGGATCTAGGAGAGGGTGGCCAGGTGATGCTGAGAAAGATGAAGCCCGGGGGAGGACTGGCTCTGAGAGCTTCTTTCAGGACAGCCTGGCTTGCCTGGGATAATCTGGAGCTCTACTCGTGGCCTGCTAGCCTCTGCCCTGCTAGGGAAGGAAGAGAGACAGGATGGCAGGAAGGATTATAGGAAGGAAAACTAGGATCTGGGTAGAGGGTGGGCAGGATCCGGGGTATTCTGGGCCAGTGTGAAACCTCTGGCTCCATCTTCTGATGAAACTTGGAGAAATCCCTTCAATAAGTACTCAAGGCTTCTTGGAAATCCAGCAGGGACTCAGCTTGGAACACTCAAGAACTCCTAAGACTAAACAGTAGTGAAAGACACAGAGAAACTGAATGGGGGGTGGGGGAGGGGGATTGCATGATGTTTTCTCTTTTAAACCAAATTTCAGGAGCAATAAAAATACCCTGGCAGATCAGTGATTGCTCAGAGCAGAAAAGAAGGGGAGAGAATAGAGAGTGACTGGCTGCTTACATGGGCACAGGCTTCTGATAGGGGTGATGACCATGTTCTGGACCAGACAGCAGTGACAGCTACACCGTTCTGAGAGAGTACTGAATGTAACTGCATTGTACACTTTGGAATAATTAAAATAATATATTTTAAGTATACATATTTTATTACAGTAAAAGAAAAAGTATTCAGCCATTCATGGCTGAGTTGTAGCAATAAAGCCAACCTATTGGACATTCTGCACCCAGTGCTGCAGCGTGAAGAGCAGTTGTCCTGGGGGAGCCTGAGGCCGCTGCAGGAGGTCAGAGCATGTGTGACCAGAAGGGAGACCTGCAGCCAGGGAGGCCACCAAGCCACTCAGAAGTGGGGAGCAGGCCTTGCTGAAGGTCCTTCCCATCGCTGTCGGGACTCACATTCTGTCACCACCCAGGGTAGAAATTCTTAGTCAAAAAGCTCTTTGGACCACCCACCCTCCTTTCCCCCCAACCCCCACCAGCTCCAAGCTTTGATAATCAATCCCTGCCCTATCTCCACTTACAGGCAGGTACTGAGAGGAAACCAGGAAGACATGTATGCAACCAGAGGGCAGAAACTTCTGGGGTTTACTGTGATCAGAGAAGAAAACACGTGTCTTTGGTCCCCTTTCCTCAACTGAGGTGGCTGTAAGGGGGGACAGACCATCTGCCCAAGCAGCTGTTCTGCTCTTGCAGGTTCTTTGTGCAGCTAAGGGCAGTTTCCAGGGAAGATGACGTGCTCCGTAGATGACCAGGACTGCCACATAAGGGCTGCCATGACAATCACTGTGAAAGTTTACCAGCACATGATGTGCTGGCTTTCCTGCTCAGTGCTTAATTCTCTCCTTAATCTATCCCTCCAGGAGACGTCCCCACTTTACAGACAAGGAAACTAGAGCCTCCAGAAATTAAGGGGTGTGCCCTGTGTGCATCACATACACAGAAAGTCCCAGAGCCAGGCAGTTCTCCAGAGACAGCACTCTCAAACACTGGAGGATGATAAAAGGGGGTGAAACAGCTCTGGCTGTAAGGAGATAAGTATTTTCATGTTATGTTGCCATTAGGGGAAAAATTACTTTACTTTTTTGTCCTTAATATGGAATTAGCCTATGTCTCAGATGGTGGGCAAAGTTACCAGAAGGAAGCATGGTGGAATAGGCATTCCCTTCCCACTGGTAGGGAGACCACAAAGGCGTGGGACCTGGAATACTAAAGCCCCACTGGGACCATCTGCAGAAGGTCCCTCAGGTGTTGCTCTAGGCAGTGATTCTCAACCTTCCTAATTGCTGTGTTGTTACAAGTGGAACAAAGGGGTCAGGACCCACAGGTTGAGAACTGCTGCCAATCTAGGGTTTAAAATGAACACTCCACAACAACTCTGAGCAGTGTTAGGCTGTGGAATCCCACAGCTGAGTGGAGAAGAGGGGCCAATTCTAGAAAACACCAACTGGGAGGCAGAGAGGCCTAAGACAAGGAAACAAGGTCAGGAACCCAGAGGTGCTCACCCAGGGTCCCGCTATAAAGGGAATGTTTTGCTTTAGACTTAAGAAAAGCTCACAGAATACTACTCAGCCATGAAGAAAGGTGACTTAATTCTTTTTGAAATAATTTGGGTAGAACTGGGGACCATTCTAAGTGAAGTATCACAAGAATGGAAAAACAAACGCCTCATGCGCTCACCATTAAATTGTAACTAACCGAGCAGCATTCATGAGCACAGAGGGAAAGGAATAGGAAGCCTCAGAGTACAGTGAACACATCTGGGTGATGGCGACTCTTACAGCCCTGACTCAAGTAGTACAAAACCAATCCGTGTATCCAAAACATTTGTGTCTACATAATATTCTGAAATGTTTTAAAAGTTGCTTTGAACTTTTTATTGAAGTGCCACATCCCTACACAGAAGTGTACACATTTTATATGTATATTTTGATGCACTTTGATAAACTAAATTTACTAAATTTATTCATATAGCCAGAACCCAAAACCCAAGAAACAGAGCAACAGCATTTCTGAAGCCATTATGTGTCCCTTCCACCTACTACCCTCCCACCCTTCAAGGTAACCACTGCCTTGAACTCTAACAATAAAGATCAGTCTGGAAAGACTGAACTACACATAAATAAAATCATACAATAAATACTATCTTCCCTGTAGCTTCTTTTGCTCATTAATATTTTTGTAAGATGCATCTACATGGTGGCATGAGGCTCGTTGCAGTTTGGTCATTCTCGTCGTTGTACAGTATTTATCTCTTTCTATGCAGACAGCACAACCCATCCACTCCCTGTTGATGTACATCTGGATACTTCAGAGCCTGGGGCTACTATAAACACCACGCTACCGACATTCTTATAAAAGCTTTTTGGTGAACTCATATGCATTTTTCAAAATTCTTATTTTAGAATCTACTTTTAAGTAAGTTTTCCTCCAAAATACCAACACTATTTAACTGTCACATCTCCAAACCTACAGTGAAGTCTCACATGCTTGCATCTATTCAGTTCAAAATCTGAAAACAGAAATTAAATTAAGAAATTCCAAATGCCACTCATCAGTAGAATAGATAAGTATGTGCTGGTACATTCACAGACAGAAGGGCCGTGTTGCTTATGGGGTGGAGGGATGGGGAAGCTTTGCTGTGTTACTGCCTTCCCTGAGCCCATCAGGGCCATAGCCTCATCCCTTCAAGGAGACAGTCTGCTCACCATTCTAGGTCATCACTGCATATTGGCAGCCATGATAAAAGAAAGCCCCAGCAAGGGCAATCAGAAAATCTAAGCTCAGAGCAGAGTCACACTGGGATCGACCTCACACCCCTCAGAGCCGGGCTGTCTGCATTCTTCACTCTGATTTTGTGTTTCTGTCAATTTCCTCTTTAGCTGCAAGCCATTGCATGGTCCTGCTGAGGAAGTGTTCATGGAGATAAACACAGACCCATTTTTAGGAGTGGAGTTGGAATGAGACAAGCATGAGAAAACTTAAGAGAAGAGTCACACAGGAGCGAGAGGAGGAAGAAAAAGAGAGAGAGGGAAGCCACCCAGTTAACCAGAGTCAAGCAAGCCCCAAAGAGGGGCTTTGGACAGTGATTCCACAGCCATGCACAGGGGCGATTTGTACACCCAGCAGGATGTGCTGAGGCTGCCTCCCATGGGATCACAGAAGTGAGAGTGTGTGGGGGGGGGAGATGCCCAATTTAACCAGTCTCTTCTGATTAAAGTTTCTGTATTAAGGGAAACTCATGAGGTATGTGAAAGTGATCTGTGAGCTAAGGGACAGAGCCTGTAAGGTTTGAGAAACAAAAGTTGAAAAGTACTGTGGATGCTACAAAAACACGCATTAATACTGATGGCTTCTCAATGAACGCTTGTGAAGGAAAATCTCTTTCCAAACCAAGTAAGCCAAATTGCTTTATTTCAGATAATTTGTTGTATTTCCTCTAAAACTTTTGATAACTCACTTCCATTCAGTTTTAGGAGAAAACAAAGAAGATTGTTTTCCAGGAATAAATGTCAACAAACACCTTTACTTTGTAACAGCCTCTGGAACCAGTCAGCACAGAAGCTACATGGGGATTTCTCTGGATTTTTACACAGATCAATTTCACCATGAGAGACAGGGCTCCTCCCCAGGGAATGTGCTTCCCAGGGAACATGCGGTTTCTCTTTTCCAGAACAGACGAATGATTAACTGCCATGGGTTGAGTAGGAAGTTCTGAAAGTCAACCTAAACTGATTATTTTCCAGTTCAACTATATGTTTTTGTATGTTTGTTTTTAATCTATTTCCCAGGAATCTTGTCTGAGAGTTTCCCAGCATGTTCCTTTTTATTTATTAATTTTTTTTTTGAGACAGATTTCACTCTGTCTCCCTTGGTAGAGTGCTATGGCATCATAGCTCACAGCAACCTCAAATTCTTGGGCTCAAGTGATCCCCTTACCTCAGCATTCCAAGTAGCTGGGACTACAGGCACCCACTGCAATGCACAACACCTGGCTATTTTTAGAGACAGGGTCTCACTCTGGCTCAAGCTGGTCTCAAACCTTTGAGTTCACACAATCCTTCTGCTTCGGCCTCCCAAAATGATAGGATTACAGGTGTGAGCCACCATGCCTGGTCACCAGCATGTTCCTTATAAATGAACTTCTGTTAGTAAGTTGTGGAGACCATCAGAGACCAAACCAGGGAATGAACAAGAGTTCTGCCATGGGGATATTGAACCCTGGGCTGGGGTTGCAGAACTGCCTGATCCTGGCTCCTTTGAAGACACCAAGGTCAGGTCTGCATGCCAAAGGAAATAGCATTCCTAAATAGAGACAAAGCCATGTGATATAACTAGTGAAATAGTTAAACATAAATAGCAGAGATGTTTTAATGATGCCATCAGGAAGCCATGGATCTGCTGAGGCTTTTGTCCAGAAGAAGATTCAGAGGGTTTATTCTCAGCTTGGACCCTGTATTAGTCAGGGTTCTAGAGGGAAACAATGCCAATAGAAACAGAATACATACATATATTTGTGCGTATATACAAATATATATGCATATATATTGAGAGAAAGACTCATTATCAGGAATTGATTCACCAGATTACAGAGGCTGAGACATCCCATTGATCTACCTTATATAATCAAGAAACTCAGGAAAGGCAGTATATAATTCCACTTCAAGTCCAAAGGCCCTAGACTCTAGGGAGCTGATGTGGTATATCCCAATTCAGGGGTTAGAGAAGACGAGATGTGATTTCTCAGCCCAAGCAGTTCTGCAGGAAGAAAAGGGGGGTGAATCTGTCTTTTCTCTGCCTTTTTTGTTCTATTCAGACTCTCAGTAGATTAGATGATGCCCACCCACTTTACGGAGTCCACCAATCAGATGCTGATCCCATCCAGAAACACTGTCACACATGCACACCAGAAATAATGTTTCATGTGTCACAGTCAAGTTGATGCATTAAATCAAACCATCACAAATGAAATCTGAAAGTTATTATTTGCACTAAAAAGTAGGGGCTCAGTGCCTATAGCTCAGTGGCTAAGGTGCCAGCCACATATACTGGGGCTGGTGGGTTCGAACCCAGCCCAGGCCTGCCAAACAAAAATGATAACTACAACAATAACAAAAATTAAAATAGCTGGGCATTGTGGTGGGCGCCTGTGGTCCCAGCTACTTAGGAGGCTGAGGTAAAGTTTGTCCCTTCTGAGATATATATAAAATAAAAATTATAGGGATGGGTACAGTGCTGCAGTACACAAGTGGGTCTATAGCTGGGAATAAAACAGACCCAGTCCTTATGGTGCCCACAGGGCAGCAGAGACACAGATAATAAGTATGATGTAAAACTAGTGAGGCAGTTTAAAAAGAGCTGCATGGTTGAATGGAAGAGTCACAAAGGCCTCCCCAAGGAGATGGTGTTTGAGAAGGCGCTAAGCGATGTGAGGGAGAGCACAACTAATTGAAGCAAGTTCATCCAGGCAGAGGAAACAGCAAGTGCAAAAGCCCAAAGGGACAACGAGCAGGGTACAGCCTTTAGTTTAAGATGTACACATGTACTCTGCATAGCACAAGAAATGAAAATAAATTCTGCCCAGATAAGAGAAAAAGTAATTATTCCAGCTACATCTGACCAGCTGTTTTCATAGTGGGTAGGAACTATGCTTGAATACCAGAACCCAACACATCCAATGCACCATGTAAATCAGAGAAGAGGAAATGGGGTGTGTCTGGCTCAGATGGCCCAATCTCTTTCCACTGACAGGTGACCAACTTATCCCTGGATTGCCCAGCACTCTCCCAATTTTAAAACTGAAAGTCTCACATCCCAGGGCTGGCCTTACATAAGAGTGAGTATTAGAGAAAAGTCATCATGAAGCCCATGAAAATATTCCCCAATATAATGAACAGGAGAAACCACAGTCCAAAGGAAGAAGAGAATGATTTTGAAAAAAATCATTTTTCAAGAAGAAACAAAAGTCACTTTAAAAATTATCTTCTTGGCTCAGCACCTGTAGTTCAGTAAGTAGGACACCGGCCACATACACCGATGCTGGTGGGTTCAAGCCAACCTGGACCTGCCAAACAACAATAACAACTGCAACCAAAAAAAAAAAAAATAGCTGGGCATTGTGGCGAGCACCTGTAGTCCCAGCTACTTGGGAGGCTGAGGCAAGAGAATCGCTTAAGCTCAAGTTGCTATGAGCTATGATGCCACGGCACTCTACGAAGGGTGACATAGTGAGACTCTGTCTCAAAAGAAAAAAATTATTTTCTTGCTATTCTTAAAGAATCCAAAGAATTAAATACAGCCTACAAATGTACACTTGATCTTAGCCAAAAGGCCAAGAAGCTATGAGGCTACAAATGTAAAACTTATCTGAAACAAAGAAATATAGTACAAAAATATTAATTCAAAAGCCCAACTTATATAAACAAAAACAAACAAATGGTGATAAGGAATTATTAATTAATGGATTCAATTTTTTTCCAGTCAAAACACCTGTTCAGAGTTTGTTGCAAAGAGGCAGAGAAATAGCCTTGAATAAATGATCATAAAATTCATCAGAGAGAAAAAGCCCATAAAAATAGCCAGTATTCCAGGGTGGGGGAAGTGGTTTAAAAGGAGTTTGAACTTACATTGCTATGTATTAAAACACACTAAAAGCAATATTGTACTGACTTAATAAAAGCCATGGAATCAAATACCTTTCTGCACCCTGGTTTCAACAAAGTAGGTAGGGAAGCATGTAGGCTTTGTAGCCTATGGGAAAATTTTTAGAATAAATTGCAGCAGAACTTAACCAGTAATGACATCTCTCATTTCTGTCTGGCGGTGAGCACGTGCTCTCACTTGAACAGGGTTGACTTGGTGAAAACGTAAATGACAGTTTCTGTCTCTCCCTCCTTCTCCCACCCCTTGGTGTTGTCACAGCCACAGAAAAACAGAGTTTTAAGTAGGAACCAATCACATCCTTCAAATACCATCAAGAGGGCTGTAAATTGCTTATGACCTTAGCTCAATAATGACATTGATGATTTGGTCAATAATAACTATAGAGGGTGGTGGGAGCAGAGGACAGATTTCAGTAAACTCAGAGAAAAGTGGGAAATTCAGAAATGAGAAAATGAAGTTAGGATGTGAACTACATTATCAAGCAGGTAAAAGTTATGAAACTGGGGCAGTGCCTGTGGCTCAGTAAGTGGGGCACCAGCCCCATATACTGAGGGGGGCGGGTTCAAACCCTGCCCCAGCCAAACTGCGACAAAAAATAGCTGGGCATTGTGGCAGGCACCTGTAGTCCCAGCTACTTTGGAGGCTGAGGCAAGAGAATCGCTTAAGCCCAGGAGTTGGAGGGTGCCATGAGTTGTGTGATGCCACAGCACTCTACCAATGGTGATAAAGTGAGACTCTGTCTCTAACCAAAAAAAAAAAAAAAAAGTTATGAAACTGGGCTGTGTGAGCAGCAAAAGGGTCATCTGAAGATGACTACTGTTTCCTTTCTATTTCTTCTCAGAGGAGAGACTTACACCTGCTCATGGACCACAGAAAAGATGAAGGTAGACAGGGAGAAATGACAGATGAGATGAAGGTGGACAGGGAGAAATGACAGGTTAGAAACACGGGAAGAAACGGGGCTTCTGGCAGAACAGAAGTTGCTAGTATATCAATCACAGACAGCAGGGAAAAGGAGATTCCCTCTTGGCTGAGACAGAGGGGAAGGGTTGGTGGTTGGAGATGAAGAGGAGGGAACAGACAGGAGGCCAAGTGTGATTCTGCTGATTGTCAAGGGGCAGATAAAGTCTCTGTGAGAGACCACACACAGGAGGAAAATCTAAGGAGAGGGTTGCAGCGGTTGCTCACTGTGATGGCAGGAGGGTGTGACCAGGTTTGCAGACCAGGTTTACAAAACAGAAATCTATGATTTCTGGCCATTTTTCTCTCCATTGTTTGCTTGCCCACTTCTATGAAGGATCAAAATAAGAGTGATGGAAATAATTTAAGACTGAACCCCCCAGGATGGGATTTTGTAAGGGGAGTGAGAGGACTTAGAAGATGACAATTTCTTTCTTTCCTTCAGGGAGGCCTGCAGTGGGGTGATGTTGGGCAGGGGAACAGAAACTTGGGGAGTAAGCATCCAACTGTCTGTGGTCAAAGAGCAGGTTTTAGAAACTTTAACATGCAGGGTGGGCGTGAAGCCCGTGGGAGTGGAGAGAAAGTGAGGTCAGAGGGAAACAGTGTAGTTGGAGATTCAAACTCTGAGCATCTCAGGTAGTAGGTGTTCAGGCTAACTGCATTAAGTGTCTCTTCACAGTGTCGCCATACTAACAGTACTCACAGCGACCTTCCAGTCTACTTCAGCTCCCATGGCCACAACAGCCCACCTTCCACAATCACGTCCAGGCTGTGGTCAGTAAGGCAAGGAGAAGTAAGGCAGCCACTGGTGATCTCCCTGCGCATTGGAGGCGGTGACCCTCGGAGGTCTAAAACATTGATCTTGTTGCTTCTTGACAAGGCAGTTGGCCCAATATCAGCTTTTGAAATCCTCTTCTGAGTCACAGCCCTCCTGACACCTTAGTGCCAGGGATCCAAAGTCTTTCCATCAGTGATGAGCACAGCTCACAACAGCATGTACGGATTCCACTGGGAAAACAGAAGAGTGAGACAACTCAGCTGTGTCTTAGACACCACAAAAATGTCCCAAAGTCAAAAGGTCTAAGCTAGAGAAATCACTAATAATGCAGAGGATAATTAAGCAACACCAGCAGGGAAATAGAGAAGGGAAGAAATGCAGACAAAGTTTCTGAGATGAGTTTCAAATATCTTCACAGCACCCTCCAATGCTGGTGCTGGACACAGCACACATCAATGCTGTTTGAGGATTCCTCACCCAGATATTAGAAGTAGAATCATTGTGGATGGTGGTAAGATCCAAGGTCTCCAAGAATATAGATTTTGAGTCTCAAGGATACAGATTATTAAGTAAGGAGATAAAGGTTATTGGAAATGAGGAGTTCACAGAACTCCAAAGCAAATGGGTTAGTGATAGGTTATCCAGAAGGGTGAGGTTCCTCATGGTTATGATGATGTCACAGTTTTAGAATAATTTTATGGCTAGTAAATTATAGCACCAAGGAATGGTGTTATTTTCATGTGAAATGGAGAGTTTTGCCGAGAATTTGGAAGAAGTGGTAGAGCTCCATGGCAAGACAAACTTTTCCCACAGCTCCATTGCTGGCGAGTATACGGTAGCCTCCCCCACTGGAGAGGGCACATTGGTTGAGAAAGTAATATCCTTAGTGCCAATCAAAGCTTTGGGTAAGGCGAAAGGTGGAGTAACATTTGGTGAGGAAGTAGGAATTTCAGAATATATCCCCAGGATGGCAGGAGTTCCATGGGGTATGAAGTATAGGACTAGAAAACTCCATAAGGAAAAGCCAAGGCAGGAAGCATGGAAAAGAAGCTGGAAATGAGCGTATGGAAAAGGTGACCCAAGTGCTCAGACTTTGGATGGTGGCCAGAAATAAATGGATTTAACAAGCTTCATGATTATAAAAGGAAACCTGATTAAATGTTATTTGGGGAGGACCTGAGCTGCTGCCATTCTCTAGGTGCTCAGAAGGTATATACAAGACTGCATTTTCTCACCTGAACCTTTACAATGATCTCTTAACTAATTGTTTTAATCTCTAGTTGCCCACTCTCACCCACACCCAGCCCACATTTGCTCACCAGAACTATTGCTCTGAAATATGGATTCAGGACCTGTCACTCTTCTTGGAATACTTCATCAGCTCCGTGTTAAAGATAAAGTACAAACACTTTAAACATGACATTTAACATCCAGCCCAATCTAGTCCTATGCCACCTACCAGCCTGGCCTCACATCCCATTCATGCCAATCACACTGGACTGCCTTCCACAGCGAGGTCAGGAATGACCCATGGGAGTTCCAAAGGCAGCCTGGACAGGTTGAAATCCCATATTTATCACATATACTGACCATGTAACCCTAATCTAGTTAATTGACCACAAGTAGCTCTTGCCACGTTCTGAAAACCAGACAGTAATGCTAGCTGCCTCATAAGGTCATTATAGGATTATAGGATTAAATGATGCAAAGCACCAAGTGTGCAATCAATAAATATTAGTAATTATAGAAAAAGTGTTCACATTTCCATGCTGTTACACCCTTATCTATGCTGGAATTGAACTCCACCTTTCCAGGCTTCTCCCACCTTTCCCATCTCAAAATCCTTACTTTCTTGTGATGGGCGCCAGTAGTCCCAGCTACTCAGGAGGCTGAGACGAGAGAATCACCTAAGCCCAAGAGCTGGAGGTTGCTGTGAGCTGTGATGCCATAGCACTCTACCAAGGGCGACAAAATGAGACTCTGTCTCTAAAAAAAAAAAAAGAAAAAAAATCCTTATCTTCTCTCAAGTCTCAACTGACCACTTCTTTGAAGTTTTCAGAGTTTTTTTTTATCCTTTTGCTATCCTTCAAGTTAAAATTATTCACTGACTTTGTGCTCCCATGAGATGTGTCCAGACCCAATTGGAGCAATAAGAGCATTATGTTTGAATTAATTGCTTAATGTGGCTTCACCTAGTGCAAACTAGGAGTGGGCTTACCTTTCCACTAATTCCAGCTCCACAGTCTTTGATTCACAAGTAATGAAAAGGAAGTACATTCTTTAGCAGAAATAAACATAACTTACGTTTTCAAGAAAAACAGTTATATGCTTTCCTGACAGCCAGGAAAGACAGCTACCTGTCTTCCTTAAAATCTCTACCACCCCAGGGTCTAACCAGCACCATGTACATAGTAGGTGCTCAGTAAAGGTCGTCTGGATCATCTGGAAAGGAACAGAGCAAGACTGGATGGAATTAAATGCAGTTATGCTTCAGGGGGATAGAGAAACCCAACAACCAGATCCATCAGATAGCAAGCTCGTTATCACAAGGTTTACCTATTTTGAAGAAAAACTGTAAACCAAATAACTAATAACATAAAGAACTAAGATGAATTTTAACAAGTGACAGAGAGGTTGTAATATCCCACTGCCAGAAATATGTCCTTTTCTTGCCAGTAATATTTTCAATAGAAAAAGTATCTACAAGTGTTTTCAGCTCCTTTTATGCTATTAAAAGTACTATCATAACCTAGCAACCACCAAGATACAGATATTAAAACAGACACTTTATAATACATTCCAGTACTTTGCCATCCATTTAGTGTAAATGTCTGTATTCTAATAATTACTGATTTTGTATTCATAAGAATAAATTTATGCCATTTTTCCAATGTCTTTTTCAGAACCTCTTTCTTTCTCCTTCCTCCCCCTTCAATATTTTGACTCACCTACTCAGAGATGGAGGGGAAAAAATTATTACATTTTTTAAAAGAAGTGAGCATTGTAAAGTGGGACAGTGATGGGACAGTCAGCTGGTATGAAAAGATTAGCTCTGGGATTTTGAACTAATTTGTCCCATGCTTTGCTCCTCTCCTCTCCTGCTGTTCGTTGGCACCTCCTTCTTCAAACTCTCTGTTCTGTCCTGCCTGGTAGGCTCTACATGGTCCTCAGGTGATGTGAAAGGTTCCCATGCCGTGTGCTGTCCTCGGACCTGACCAGGTCCAACAGTATAAACTGGACTTCCTTTTTCTAAATCCTAGCAGTCTGCTTTATTAGCGATGGAAGGGCATCACTTTGGTTGAAATCTTCACATTACTATTCAAAGAGTTACAGAGGCTTCTGTAATAAATGTCTTAGGTCAATCGTATTTTCATAATCTTTCAATCTGGGGATCACAAACAGGCTCAAACTGGAACTTAACCGAGCCACAGGGCAGTGAACAACAGAGTCCAAGAATCGGGGGTCAGAAAGAGTCTGAAGTGTCAACTCTTTGTCTTTGAGAAGCACTCACCCCAATGCTTTGGCCTTAGTGGCAGAGTTTGGTGCCTTTAGAAGAAAAGTAATGAGAGCTGGGCGGAAGGTGGGTGGGAAGAACTTGGAGGCCTTCATTTCTGTGAAACATGTGGCTGAATGGAACACCGGAAGCTGGGAGTTCATCTAGGGACAGAGCAAGTCAAACAAGATCCTTTTCAACCCTCCTCCCTGATAGTAGGTACCTTTGGAATTTTATAATTTTTAGAATTTTTTTGAGACAGAGTTTCACTCTGTCACCCAGACTGAAGTGCAGTGCCATCATCATAGCTCACTGCAGCCTCACCTCCTGGGCTCAAGTGATCTATCCTCCTGTCTCAGCCTCCTGAGTATCTGGGACTATAAGTGCCCACCATCATGCTTGGCTAATTGGTTTTTAAAGCTTTTTGTAGAGATGGGGTCTCCCTCTGTGGCCCAGGCTGGTCTCAAACTCTTAGCCTCAGGATGTTTTTGAACACAGAAGATGGAAAAGCAGGCATACTGGAAGAAGAGCACATCTCAGAGGACACAAAGCCTGTGCAGAAAGAGGTGTGGTCAGGGAAGTAAGTTGAAAAATACAAGAACATCTTTTTCTAGATATTAAGAGGAAAACATAATTGGAGAGTGAGATACATTTCTAACACTTTCTTTTTTAATGAATTGACTTTGGTAACACTATTTGTCTTTGCCATGTGCTGTCCTAGGAACTTTGGGCAAAATATAACTTCCTCCATCTAGGAAAAGCCTGGAAATGGAAAATCACAGTTGCAATAAGAAGATAAACAAAACAATGATGGCAGCAGACTGCGAGGAAGGAGGGAGAGGCTACATCTATTCCCTGGGTCAGCGTGACATCCAGATGGGCGTGGCTTGTGGTGGTGCTGAGGTGGATATACTATTGATGTTATCAATAAAATGGTTGTAGGTGTTTTCTAGCCACCTTTTCTTTTTCTGTAATTAAGAGGGATAAAACTAAGGAACCACGTGTAAGTCTAAATAAATTAGTAAGACCTGAAAATGTGGGGAGGTTACTTTTGCACCGGAGTGAAGTGCTTTGCTCCATCATAGAGACCAGATTTGGGGAGCATAGGATGAAATGTGATTGACTCCAGAAGAAAGTGACCAGATGAAATAATTTGAGGACTTGTCATGCAAAGGTGTCTTAAAAGGTACCTGTGATGTCAGCCTGGAGCAAATGGGATGGACATAATTTTTGATCTGTGCCGAGTACAGATGTTAACCTTTTCCATAAATCATCCAGTGCTACATTGTTTGGGAGATGGTGGCATTGGTTTCACACTCCCAGGTTCCTTGACACTGGCTTCCCAGTAGTTTTCATCCCATTACGAGCTAAATGCCCTACCCCTTCCTGCTCCTGCAGGAACCTGAGTCCCTGGGCATGGACTGGGCAAAGGTCTGGGATTTTGAGCTAATTTGACTGTCCCACACTTTGCTCCTCTCCTCTTGTGCTCCTGGTCAGCACTTCCTTCTTCAAACTCTCTGTTCTGTCCTGCCCTGTAGGTGCTACATGGTCCTCAGGCTGGAGAAGAAGATAGACCAAGAGTGAGAATGAGCAGCTGGGCTGATGAGAAGAGAGTATGAAATTAAGATTATTTCTTAACCCCCTCCCACCCCATGGCCAACACTTTAGTCAGCAAGACCTGTCAGGACCTAGCAGAGTGGCCTATAGCAGGGTCTCACAGCTGTTAAGGAAAGACAGTGGTCACCAGAGAAAGCCAGAGAAGAGACAGAACCAAGGGCCTAGAACTTGACAGTGATAGTATCCTGTGAGATAAAAGTTGGGATGACTCTGGGGAAGTTGTGGAGTGATTGTCACAAAGACCTCATGGGAGTAGCAGCTTCCTTCACAAGCTTGAGGTGTCATCTGCTTTGGCTAAAGAACCAGAGGCAGGATGGATAACCAGTGTGCACCTGAGGACCTATGTGGCACCAGCTTGTCAGCCCCATTTAGCTTTCCCTAACAGTATCTTCCAGAGTGACACAGACAATCTGTGTAAATGTGAGTCCTCCTGCCACATACTCTTACTACTGCAGCTGTCACCAGTAGCTGCAGACAGCTCTGGGGAATGAATGCTGAAAGAGTTTGAAAGAATTTAACTGCGAGAGTTCAGTCCTTGGCTTAAGATCAGCAGTGGTGTTTCCTCTTGGACTTACAAACCCGAGGGTTGGCCTATACAGAGATCTCCAACATGGGGTGTGAGTGATGCTAGAGAACTAGGATATATCCAGAGAAGACCATTGAAAGAATGAGGGACATTTGAAGGTTCTGGAAATGTGCCCAGACCCTTCTCTAAACCAGAATTTCCTAGAGCAGTGGTTCTTAGACTAATTTTGTTGTTGTTGTTGTAACAAAGACTGTATGTCCCATAAAATCTAAAATATTTATTATTGTAGGGTTTTTAGATAAAAGTACATGATGCCTATTTAAGTTTTATTTTTTAATTTCAATAGTTTTTATTTCAGGTTAATATGAGGGTACATATGATTAGATTACATTATTGGTGTTTGTAAGGTAAAATTCAAACTTTGAGTGGTAGTTGAGTCCTTCACCCAGGAAGTGTGCCATAGACCCCTACATTATACCCAGAAGGTGAGAACTTATCAAACCTCTCCTCTCTCCTCTTCTTGAATGTAATTGTGTTTTTCTGTCCTATGGGCCTGTAGTTGTTGATCTGCTAGTTTCAGGTAAGTACTGAGTACATGGGGTGCTTGTTTTTCCATTCTGGAGATGCTTTACTTAGGAAAATGTTCTCCAACTCCATCCAGGTAAATGCAAAAGATGTAAAGTCTCCATCTTTTTATGGCTGGATAGTACTCCATGGTACACATAAACCACAGTTTATTAATCCATTCATGGGTTGATGGGCACTTGGGTTGTTACCACATCTTTGCAATGGTGAATTGATCCTACAGATCAATTGATCAAAGATTTGGCTCCTAGACTTGTTGATCCAGAATCACCCAGAGGGTTTATTAAACCATAGATCACCAGCCCCATCATCAGGGTTTTTGACTGGTTGATCTGGGGATGTGCTTGAAATTTTGCATTTCTAATGAGATACCCAGTCACACTGCCACTGCTCCTAGAAAACCAAGCTGGCCTGGAATGTCTTTACAAGTAGACCTTCTCCAGAGGGCAGAGCTAAAACAACATATCTTATTTTGGGTTCCCCTGAGACAAATGAGGATTAAAATGAAAGCAGAATGAGAGGAGATGCCCCCAAACACTGGTAGGTAAGTAGAGATGTGAGACTTTATAAAGATTGCATCATAAAACTAGTTACCACTGTGGATGTTGAAGGCTTAAGCTTACTGAAGAACTCTAGGAATGTGGCAAATAGGGGCCGCAGTGTTATCCCCGTTTGGGAGAGGTGCAGAAAGAGTATTATGCAGAACTCCCATGGGCCGTTAACTGTGGCAATTCAGCCTGCCGTATCAGTGGCTGGCAGCATCATGGATGTGAGATATGATGGGATACAGACAGGATGCTGATGGCATCAGCCAGCATCAGAGGTCATGTTTCCAATTATAAAACACCAATGATGCTATTTTTCCTCATTAGCACCAGGGAGGAAGTTTCGCACGCAATGAACAAAAGGACTTCCTGCCATTCACACTGTCCAGCAGTCCACAGAATTGCCTCAAGAGTCTGAAAGTTATCTGGAGTGAAGACTGAGTGGATGTGTCAGTGCACTGGGTTAAACGTCTAGAAGGTCTCCTCCAAATGAGCACTACTCTTGGACGGTAGGTGCCTATCAGAGGATTAAAGGAACACGAAGGGTGATTTTAGGGAGACTGTCATCCACAATTGTCCATTTCAGTTCCTGCCTAAAACCTCCCACAGGCTCCATGTCACCTTCCCTGTCAGGGATGAGCTCAGCCCTGACCATTGTGCACCTGTGACTGTAGCAGCCCGACCTGTAGATCACGTCCCCTACTGCTCCAGCTGCCCCCCGATAAGATCCTTGGTGGGATATTCCAGACTCCTCCTGTCCAGACCACTCTGTCCATTCCAGCCTCACATTCTCCCCCATTCACACAGAAATCTACACCCACAAAACACTGACCTACCTCCAGCCACTTAAGTTTCACAAATAAAGCTGTTCTACATGGGGGCCTGAGAATTCCAATCCTTCAACCTGGGATACCCACCCTCACCTTGACCAACTTTAAGCATCTACTTTCCGAGAATTTAAAAGCTCAGAACCACTGATACTGCTCTATTTTATAGGCTGAGACAACAGTTCTTACTTCTAATGCATATGATCCTGACTGCATGATTGCCTTACTTTCACAGATCTGATGTCAAGGAGCACTTTCTATCCTTCCTATTGGTGGTGTCACCTAGTGACTCTGCTGTACCAGAATCCTCCCTGGCTGTCAGGCATGCCTGGTCTCGGGACCTGAGCCATCTGATTGGGGGTTAGCAAGTTGCAATAGCAGCAGCCACATGGGGACTGCTGGCATCCTACAGACAGCTCTGTTCCCTGTGTTCCTTTCTATTTTTATTAGTACATGAGGAAAAATAGCATCATTGATGTTTTATAATTGGAAACATGACCTATATATTCCTGGCTTCCCTAACTTTTCCTAGAAGGGGTTGGGGGAGAGTAAAATTGAATTTCAGAAACAACAGCTTTTCTTATCTGCATACTCAGCGTTGATACCTCTGGGTTAATTAAGGATGATGAAAAGTGCTTGACTAAAAACAATGTGGGAAGGAGGCAGAGAAGTTAGATTCCAGAAGTACAAAGCTTCCAAGAGGAAATGAAAGAATAGGATCCGTGCCCAAGGCAGTCACGGGAGTTTTAAAAAGCTGGACCTGCTGAAACTTGCAGCTTCAGCCTTCTGAACACAGTTTTGGCAAAGGGGAAGTTCTGCTGAGTCTGGGAGCTAACCTTGCAGTTCTTCTCTAGCCCCTGAAAGATGATGATCCCAGCCACTGCCTAGTCCTGGTGACATTCAACAGCTACTATAGTGACAGAGCAGGACACAACCTTCCAGCTTCTGCATGGCACTGGATTAGAGAAAAGCTCAGATGCTGTCCCCAGATAAGTGAGTCCCTCTGACTCTCAGTCTTTCCCCCTTGGTTCCCCTCTCCTGTCTTGATGCTGCTGTCTCCAAGGTGTCTTGGTGCCTCCTCCTCTCCTCCAGCTTGTCTCTAGCCTAGAGGGTCAGTCCATTCAATCCTTGGGGCAGGGAGGATCTGGCCTAGCAGCCCACAGATGGTCTGACCCAGCCCATGTCCCAGTGTGCCTGGCGTGAACTCCCAGTGCTAGGAACTCACCAAGGTGATATCTTCCTCTGGGCACCCCCAAGTGCCTGAGCAGGATTCATTCTGCTTCTTCGCATCCCCCTGGCCAGACTAGAGCTGGTCTACCATTGTTCAGAGGAGCCAGAGATACAGTTCCCACAAAGTTCCTGCCCATCCTAGTCCAAGAATCTAGAAAAGGCTTCGAGGAAGACAGGGCCAGACCCTTCCTCTGGGAATACTATGCCGTGAAACCTCACCAAGATGGCCCACAAATGTCTTGGCAAAAGTTTTTTTTTTTTTTAATCATATAGTAAAATCCCTATAGGTTCTAGTTCAAAGGCTTATTGGGTCCTAAGGCTTAGTTGCCTTAGAAATGTCATATTATAGGTTTGAAGTGGACACGGTGACTCCTGCACCTGCCTCTGCAATTCTTTACCTTCTGATGTTGTCCCAGAGTCCAGTCATGTCTTTCTTTAGCCCTAAGGCATAACCCTGCACCACAGCAGAGACCCTCAACCTTAGTTACAAAGTGACAAGTTGAGGACATGTGGCTTGTAATGACTCCTGCTGCCATCCACTAGTCACTCCGCTTCCTGTATTCCCCCTCTTTTCCTCAGGGGATTACCCTCAACTTCCACTAGTTCCCTTTGGGGACCCCCAGTGGACACATGACCCACAGCAGACTTACACTCACCACCACAGTCCTCAGTAACGTGGCCCAGAATGAGCCCATCAGGAAACTGGCCTGTTCTTTTGCATTACAGGTGGGCTGAGATTTCTGAGGCTTATAAACACAAGGCCATTGGCCATTTTCTCAGCCACATGAAAAAAGCTGATTGAAAAGAAGGACAAACTCAGACAAAGCAGAGAAACAGGGAGTGGAAGGAGATGGTTGATGCCTTCTCTTTGTTTCCAAAGACCTGCCCCTGCACTTCCCCGACACTTCCCAGGATTACTGTCTCCCACCACTGCCACCCACTTTGGGTTTTTCTGAGATAGTATGAAGTCAATTTTTATTGCTTGAAACCGAAAATGTCCTGAGTCATATAATAGCTCTTTGCTCATTCCTGTTCTGTATCTGCAACCATTTCCCATTAAGTTTTCTATACCTCAATTTCTTCCGTGAATCAAAAATCTCCTTTGCTTGGACTGTCTGCCAACCTTGATGGCCTGGGGGTCTTCCAAGTCTTTAGGTTCTTTTTTGCCTCTTGGCATACATCAAGCACATTCATATTCCCAAGAAATATGGTCCAGGGTCCTTATCCAGTCTTATCATCTTTACTTTGGGGCACAGTTTCCAAGTATGCTGGAAAATGGAAGGATGAGGGCACAACTGGCCAGAGAAAGGCGAGTCCCAGTGCTGCCAAAGAAACATTTCCAAAGTGTGCCTGCACCCAACACAGACTTCCAGAAACCAGCACCTATTCCTTCTCAGTCCCCTTACACTTTCTTAGTTCCAAACCAACCCCTTCAAATATCTATAGTGTGTCCAGTTACAAGGAAAGAGGCAGGGGCATTACATATTATGTGTGTACATTATTTACCTGGCTACTGAATGCCACACTTCTGTTTTTTTTATAGCTACTGTGTATTATGAAAGAATCATGCAATTTGAAAACCCTAAAATAAAGCATCAAATACAATTATTTCACACTTTAATTATTCCATGAATAACCACATCTAGCTTAAATGTGTCATTTGGCAAAACTACAAAGAAAAAGAAAAATACCCTTAAAGAATAATCTTTTAGAAAACAGTCCTGGAAAATTTTTAGTGCTTTTTGGAACATAACACACAAAAGGCAATTTTGTTTTTCCATTTTTCCTGAGGTTTCAAGTTGCAGAAGCAATCTGATGGGCTTGCAGTCTCCGTATGTGGGTCACTGGCACATTTGCATGTCCTCCCAAGAAGCATTTCCATGGCAGTTTTGCTCAGGGATGAACATATCTAAAATTTAAACTCTCTTTGGTGAGGCTGGTATTCAAGTGGGGAAAAAATAGACAGAGGCTCCCAAGCTGCGCTAACAATGTTGGTTCCATTTCAAAATATGTTCAATCTGGTGAAAATTACAGAGATGACAACCTAAGCTCCCAGAGTATCAAATAACCAAAAACTGTATTGGGCGGGGGGTGGGGAAGCTGTGGTGTTATTTACAGTTTACACGTGCCTCTTCTAGATATATCCCCAGAGGCATCTTGTCACTTACTGTTTGGCCAATAAGTCTCAGAGACGGTTTTCTGTAATCACTCCCACCCATTTTCCTAGCAGAACCTTATAGAAACTGTATATCCAGAAAGTCATAGAATCTAAGTCCTCTAAATGAGCAGTGACCATAGCTAAAGAAGAATGTAGGATGTTTTATTTTCAATTTTGTCTTTAGAAGCATTATTCACCTCCTAGGTTACCAAGGCAGTAGCTGAAAACTACTTGTACATTTGCCTTGATTATTCCATTTCCTTCCAACAGGGAGTTAATTATGCAAACTTCACAGTGTGTCCCATTAATGAACAGGTTTTCCTAACACAATCCATGGAGAAGGTGACACCCTGACCTGTGTCTTCAGTCTGGGAGAAGATACCCAGGGGCCACCTGTCACCCTGGTAGTGGGCATCAATCTTTAGGAGGAGCTCAAAGTCTTGCCTCCTTCCCCTGCTGCTACCCTCCCTGTGGAAAAGAACCAACCAGGGGTCAAGAGTCCATAGTTTCCAGACACTGATTGTTGGGGAAGCTGAGGATGAGGATGTGACCATCCACCTTGGCTACGTCATTGCAGGGCTGTACTTGAATGACCTCCCTGCATTGATTGCTTCATGCAACTGTTTCTCTTGCTCCTGAGATTGCACCCCTACACCACTATTATCAGAATCCAGGTGGAGCCCAGAGAGATGGAGTAGTGGCACAGAGGCTGAATTTACTCCTTTGCTTTCCTTTGGGCTTCTCCTCTAGTTTTGTGAATTAAGATGAGAGCAGAATCCAAGGGTGCTTTTCTTGTCTCTGGTTTAGCCCTGGTACAAGAGGGGAGTGGGTGGCTCACATGTGCTTCAGCTCAACTGGCCTCAGTAGGTAAGTCCCAGGTGGTTGCAATGTGCCATTTTCTGTAATCTGTCCCTGGGGCCTGGATGGGATCCTGAGTATCTGCTTCTCAGGACCGAAGTGGACAAATACACTCACCCTGTGTCCTAGTCATAGGTGGGGTTGCTCAATAAATCTTTACTGCGCCCTATGGCAGATGTGGAAACAAAGGTGAGCGAGGTGCAGTTTCCATGTAAGAAGGTGCCCAGCATAGTGAGGACAGAGCTGTGTGAATGGACACTCACATCCCAAGGTGTTACTGCAAGCACTATGGACAAGCACACCACCGTGATCAGCTGTGCGGGGAGACAGGGTTTGGGTGATGGGCAAGAGTCTACAGTGTGGGCAAAGCAGGAGAGGAGGTCCTAGGAAGAAGAGCAGTGGATAGAGAAACAGAGTTGGTAAGAAATAACAGGACTTTTAAAGGAATAAATGGATATTTCAGTGAGGGTAAAAGACGGGACACAGTAGCAGACAGGCGTAGGTAAAAAGAGGTGGGCCAGGGCCCATCGTGGAGCTCCTTTTCTTTTACTCACACATTTGTTTCATCCAGCAAACAGGTGTTGAAGATACTCTCAGTGCCCCTGACCCTTCTAGGCACTGGGATTACAGCAGTGAAGAAAACATACAGTCCCGATGTCATGGAGTTTGCATTCCAGTGCAAGGACGGACTAACAGGTAAGATTAGTACTGTTGGGAAAAACAGTCTGGATGAGAAAGGGGGAAGAGACCAAGGAAGAAGTTCCTTTACATGGGTGCCTAGGATGATGATCAGGGCAGAGGCCTGAGGGAAGCCGAAATGCCGCAGGTCAGGTGAGAAGCTGGTGAGCCTGGACGTTATGAGAGTCTGGCCTCCACAGATCCTGGCTGGGCCCTCTGCCCCCCTGAGCTATATCACCTCCTGTCCTTGGTCAGCTGCCTGACCCACACCTGGCAACACTCCTTTAGTCCTTCCCAACTTCTTGAGCCCTGCAGTAACTGACCTGCCCTTTCTCACAGCAGCTGACGCCATTTTCCCTCCACCCAGGGTAGTTCCAGGCCACAGGGGCACTGTTCCCATTTTCTGTTCTGGCAGCTGCAAATGTCCATTTCTCTTTGCACTAAAAGAAAACCCAGCACACTAAAGGTCAGTTCCCTGATTTCCCAATTTGATGAAGACAGTTGATCAAATAATTTTCTATATCGACTACATTCCTTTGCTTATCAAAAATGCTCTTAGCCACATCAACAGTGACTACTTAATAGCTTTAAATATGTTCTATTGTTATTACCAGTGATGAAACTTAATTTCCTAAATATTAACTATTTCCTTATCAGAAACTTGAATTTCAGCATTTCATATATACATTTTTCAATTAACACTAATTGTATTAAGAATAAACTTGAAAAACTCTTTTTTAATTTTTTTGTTTGTTTTTATTAAATCATAACTGTTTATTGATGCATTTTTAGGGTCTAGTGTACTGATTTGATATACAATGTGAAATGCTTACATTGAACTAAGTAACACATCCAACACATTTATACTCTTTTCTGAATAGTTTTGAAATGTACCATTGCATCATGCATATTAGGTGAGGTACCCCCAAATACCCACCCCTCCCCCATAAGCAATCAAGCACGCGGACGGGGCGGGGTGGGGCGGGGGAGGCCAGGTGGAGGGAGGATAATTGGCAGGACCTCACCTATTGTGCATAATGCAAAGGCATGTGTCAAATCTATTAAGATTAGAGTAGAAATGTCTTAACACAACAATTAAGTAAGTGAGGTGAAGGCTATGTTAA
>CAUYQV010111413.1:0-17888 GCA_963574575.1 Galagoides demidoff
TGGGCGCCTGTGGTCTCAGCTACTTGGGAGGTGGAGGCAGGAGACTCGCTTGAGCCCAGGAGTTGGAGGTTGCTATGAGCTGTGATGCCATGGCATTCTACCCAGGGGGATAGCTTGAGGCTCCGTCTCAAAAAAAAAAAAGACTCTGTCTCACAAAAAAGAAAAAAAAATAAAATAAAAGATTCCTTCCAAAAGATTACTGCTCACTAACAATGTACAAAATCTGACAATTAAGTCTGCAAGCTTGTGACCATACTACTCACATCCGCAGCACTGTATAAACAAGTTTTCAAAACTTGCTACATTAGTATCTCACAGTTGTGTTCATATCCATGTGTGGCAGTGTCTTGCTGGACCAGCATTCACGATTCTGGTTATGTGTTTTTCTGTGCCATCCTGAGAATGTCAGAGCTTAAATAGAGCAATGAACAAACATCAAATTTCTTCTTAAAATCAGTAAGAATGGAAGTAAATGGCTCAGTGTCTGTAGCACAGTGGTTACGGCATCAGCCACATACACTGAAGGTGGTGGGTTCGAACCCAGCCTGGGTCAGCCAAACAACAATGAGAACAAAAAATAGTGAGGCGTTGTGGCGGGCGCCTGTAGTCCCAGCTACTTGAGAGTCTTGAGACAAGAGAATCGTTTGAGCCCAAGAGTTGGAGGCTGCTGTGAGCTGTGACACTACAGCATTCTATCAATGATGACATAGTGAGACTCTGTGTCAAAAAAAAAAAAAAAAAAAAGAATGGAAGTGAAATCGGGGACATGTTAGTCCAAGTTTATGGCGATAATGCCATGAAGAAAACAGCAATGTACAAATGGATTAAGTGTTTTCTGATGGGAAAGAAAGCAACCCTGATAAAGATAAGTAATGGTGAACAGTAACGTGCAGAACTGATGAAAACATTGCAAATATGCATTGAATTGTGCATCAAAATCATCAGCTGCCTGTAAGATACTTAGAAGACCAAGTAAACATCCACAGACAATCAGGAAAATTTTTTTTTTTTAAGACAGTCTCCCTCTTTGCCTCAGGCTAGAGTGCAGTAGCATCATAGCTCACAGCCTCAAAGTCCTGGGCTCAAGCAATCCTCTTGCCTCAGCCTCCTCAGTAACTGGAACTACTCATGCCCACCATAATGCTCAGCTAGTTTTTCTATTTTTTTTCAGTAGAGAAAGGGTCACACCCTTGCTTAGGCTGTTCTTCAACTCCTGAGCTCAAGGAATCCACCTGCCTCAGCCTCTCAGAGTGCTAAGATTACAGACATGAGCCACCATACCTGGTCAGGAAAATCCCAACTGATTATGTTAGCCACATGGCTCTTGCATCACAACAGTGCACCAGCTGATACAGCACTGTCTGTGAGGGAGTTGTTAGCCAGTCAACAAATAACTACATTAGAACATCCACCCTACTCAGCTGATCTGGCCCCCAATGACATTTTTCTTTATACAAAAATAAAGGAAATATTGATAGGAAGACATTTTGATAGCATTCAGGCCATCAAAGGTAATTAATAATGATGACAGCTTTGACAGCCATTACAGAAAATGAATCCCAAATTGCCAAACCAGGCACTGGGTGTTAGAGCATAGCTTCCCAAGGGTACTTTGAAGATGACTGTAGTGATATTCAGCAATGAGATATGCAGCACTTTTTCTAGGATGAGTCCACAAACTTAACTGTATCTGGCCACCCGCTCTTATGGATATGTATAGGAGATTAATGCCATGTTCACGCCTGCTAATAGCATCTATTCTAAAGCCCCTGGATGAAGGAGTAATTTCTTTTTTTTGAGACAGAGCCTCAAGCTGTCGCCCTGGGTAGGGTGCTGTAGCATCACAGCTCACAGCAACCTCCAACTCCTGGGCTCAAGCGAGTCTCCTGCCTCCACCTCCCAAGCAGCTGGGACCACCGGCACCCGCCACAACACCTGGCTATTTTTTTTTTTTTTGGTTGCAGCCATCACTGTTGTTTGGCGGGCCCAGGCTGGATCCAAACCCGCCACCCTAGGTGTGTGTGGCTGGCGGCTCAACCCTTGAGCCATAGGCGCCAAGCCTGAAGGAGTAATTTCAACTTTCAAATCTTCTTATTTAAGAAATTCATTTTGGTCTTGGCACCCACAGCTCAGCAATTAGGGTGCCGGCCGCATACACCAAGGCTGGCAGGTTTGAAACTGACCCGGACCTCTCAAACAACAATGATAACTACAACAAAAAAATAGCTGGGCATTATGGCAAGCACCTGTAGTCCCAGCTACTTGGGAGGCTGAGGCAAGAGAATCACTTAAGCCCAAGAGTTTGAGGTTGCTGTGAGCTATGATGCTATGGCACTCTACCCAGGGCAACATAGTGAGACTCCATCTCAAAGGGAAAAAAAAAGGAATTCATTTTGTAAAAATATAACTGCCATGGAGAGTGATTCTACTTATGGATCTGGGCAATGTAAGCTGAGAAACTTCTGGAAAGAATTCACTATTCCAGATACCATGCAGAACATTTGTGATTCATGAGAGGAGGTCAAGTACCCACATTAACAGGAATTTAGAAGAAACTGATCCCAATCCTCCTGGAGCACTCTGAAGTCCTTTTAGACAGGTAGAAATAGTAAGAGAATTAGAAGTGGAGCCTGTAGATGTGACTGAATTGCTGCAGTCTCATGATTAAACTTAAATGAACAAAGATGTGCTTCTTACGGATGAGCAAAGAAAGTGGTTTCTTGAATATAATCAACTCTTGCTGAAGAGGCTATAAAAACTGTTGAAATGTCAACAAAGGATTTAGAATATTCCATAAACTTAGCTGATAAGGCAGCATAAGCATTTGAAAGAAATGACTCCTATTTTGAAAGAAGTTGTACTGTGGAAAAGATGCCGTCATATAATACCATGTTACATAAAAATTTTTTGTTAAAGGAAAAGTCAACAGATGCAGCAAACTTCACTGTCTTATTTTTATTTTATTTTATTTTATTTTATTCTACGCTCTGGGTAGAGTGCCATTGCATCACAGGTCACAGCAACCTCAAACTCTTGCTTCAAGTGATTCTCTTGCCTCAGCCTCCCAAGTACCTGGGACTACAGGCACCTGCCATGATGCCTGGCTATTTTTTTGTTGTCATTGTTGTTTAGCAGACCCAGGCTGGCTTCAAACCCACCAGCCTTGCTGTATGTGGCTGGCACCCTAACCACTGTGCTACAGGCACCTAGCCTATTATTGTCTTATTTTTAGAAATTGCTACAGCAAACCCAACCGTCAGCAATCACCACCCTGATCAGTCAGCAGCCATCACTGAAGTAAGACTAAAAAGATTAGAACTCGCCTGTAGTCCCAGCTACTCGGGAGGCTGAGGCAGAGAAGCACCTAAGACCAAGAGCTAGAGGTTGCTGTGAGCTGTGATGCCGTAGCACTCTACCAAGGGTGACAAAGTGAGACTCTGGTCTCACTGAAATTGAAAAATAAAAATAAAAATAAACTAAAAAATAAAAAGATTAGAACTTTGTGAAGGCTCATATCATTGGTTATTTTTTAAGCAAAATAGTATTTTTTCTTTTTTGAAACAGTCTCACTCAGTTACCCTGGGTCAAGTGCTGCACATCATCACAGTTCCCAGAAACTTCAAACTTCTAGGCTCAAGCGATCCTCTTCCCAAGTAGCTGGGACTATAGATGCCCACCACAATGCCTGGCTAATTTTTCTACTTTTAGTAGCGATGGGGTCCCCCTCTTGCTCAGGCTGGTCTCGAACTCCTGAGCTCAAGCAATCTGCCCATCTCAGCCTCCCAGAGTCTAAGGTTACAGGGGTGAGCCACCACATCTGGCCCAAAACGGTATTTTTAATTAAAGCATGTAATTGTTTTGTTAATGATAGATAATGCTATTTGTGCACTTCATAGACTGCAGTACAGTAAAAACATAACTTCATATGCACTAGAAAACCAAAAACTTTATGTGACTCATTTTACTGAAATATATGCTTTATGCAATAGTCTAAAGCTGAACCCAAGATCTCTCTGAAGTATACCTGTATGTGTTATACCATAGAACATTTCCTTTGTTTTCAGGTACCCAAAGATAAAATATTGATAGACTACATCTCTGTTTTTACTCTTAGGTAGTAAGCTAAAAAATTTTATAAGTTAAAACAGAAAATAAACCCCCCAAATTAGACTGTTTTATGTTAGAAGAAAACTTAAACGTACATAGATTTTCAGCTAATGAAAGTTGATGATTATACGCGTGTATTAGCCTCATTAAAAAAAAAAAAAAAAAACAAGGGTGGCGCCTATGGCTCAGTGAGTAAGGCGCCGACCCCATATACCAAGGGTGGTGGGTTCAAACCAAGCCCCGGCCAAACTGCAACAAAAAAATAGCTGAGTGTTGTGGCAGGCACCTGTAGTCCCAGTTACTCAGGAGGCTGAGGCACGAGAATTGCCTAAGCCCAGGAGTTGGAGGTTGCACTGAGCTGTATGATGCTGCCATGGCACTCTACCAAGGGCAATAAAGTGACACTCTGTCTCTACAAAAAAAAAAAAAAAAAGGTAAAAAAACCCCCCAAATCCTGCTCATCTACCATTAGTAGTGATTACAGTATTTTGAGCAAGTTAATTCCTCTTAACCGGTCCAGTCCCTGAAGAAAGGCACCCATTTCACAGCTTAAAATTAATAAATCTAAGTAAATTAACAAGCCAGATAAAGTGGGTGATCTAAGCCTGAAACAGAATTCTGCCCTTTGGCCTCAAGGAGCAGTAAGTACTCACATTAACCTCACCTGAGGAAGGGGGTTGCTAGTGGCAGAGCAAAAACACAGGAAACCAACCATTAAAACTACCCATTATGGGGCGGCACCTGTGGCTCAGTGAGCAGGTGAGCAGGGCGCCGGCCCCCTATACTGAGTATGGTGGGTTCAAACCCAGCCCGGCCAAACTGCAATAAGAAAATAGCCAGGCATTGTGGCGGGCACCTGTAGTCCCAGCTTCGGGAGACTGAGGCAAGAGAATCACCTAAGCCCAAGAGCTGGAGGTTGCTGTGAGCTGTGATGCCACAGGGCTCTACCAAGGGTAACAAAGTGAGACTGTGTCTCTTAAAAAAAAAAAAAAAAAAACAAAACCCAAACTATCCATTATTGAGTGTACCTACATATACACAAGGCAGGGTGCTAGGTGCTGTGATACACTATCACCTAATCCACAGGCTAACCGTGCAGCAGCAGGGTTTTGAGGGGGAGGCATGGTGGGGAGGGTTTGCACTAGCAGTTCTTATCCCTATTCTATAGATGAAGAGAATAATTGGCAGAGACAAATTTCAGATCCAGAGTTATTTAAATCCAGGACCCATAACATCGCAACTAAACTAAAATCTCAATCAGGGAGGTGCCTGTGGCTCAGTGAGTAGGGCACCAGCCCCATATACCTAGGGTGGCGGGTTCAAACACAGCCCCGGCCAAACTGAAACAACAACAACAAAAAAAAGCAGCCGAGTATTGTGGAGGGTGCCTGTATTCCCAGCTACTCAGGAGGCTAAGGCAAGAGAATCACTTAAGGCCAGGAGTTGGAGGTTGCTGTCAGCTGTGTGATGCCAAGGCATTCTACCGAGGGCAATAAAGTGAAACTCTGTCTCAAAATAAAATAAAATAAAATCTCAATCAACAGAAATCATCATAAAGCTTTGCTTTTGGGGAATCATAAATAACAAAAGTTTCCTTTCTTTCTGAAAGAAAGAGAAAAAGAAACTCTTTGTTGTCAGCATTAAAATGGTAGTCCAGGCTACGTAGCGACCTGTTGGTAAATAACAAATGAGAAAGGTGGTCCAACTGAAGTAAGTGAAAGTTTAGGAACAATTGTCTGAAAAAGATGAAAACACCAGAAACTTTACAAGTCATTTTTCTACTGCTTATTGTCAAGCCAAGCAAAATTATGCACCTATAAAGAAGATAATTTCATTTAGCTCTCTGTATTTTATCTCCAAAGAAAACATATGTAACCTTGTGGAATGGGAAGATTCAAAGTCCTAATTAGACAAACACAAAAAAAGTGAAAGTAGCACATTAAAGAGTATGCCTATATTCAAATTATATAACCTGCCTAATACCCTTAATAAATACAACTTAATTTCATGTCATAGCCACCAAAACAGTGAATTTGAAAATGAAAAACAAGTATTCTACAAAATGTGTTTGGTACAATTCCTCTAATAGTTTACAGCAGATCTGAACAAATTTTATGTAGAAACAGAAAATACTGATAAAAATGTCAAGATCAAAATTAGTATCTCTGGCGTTGAACAATTGTATACTAAATTTTTCTTCTTATCTATAGTGTTATATTTTAGAAAACATGACTTACCATTTACTTTAATTACATAATAATCTATATTATAACAGCATTCATAATGTGCACAGCTGTCATTTAATTTTAAAAAAATAGTATTCAACATTAATTCTACAACATTCAGAGTTGTTAAGTGTTAGTCCACCATATTTTATTAAATGATTTCTCTATATTATTGAGCTTTTCTTCACTAATAACAAATACATTAGCTTTAAAGTCACACAAATATTGGCGTTTTGAATAAACTCCAGGAAGTTAATTCTTTGGTTAGGATGCTAAGATTCACTTCTATGATTTAAATAGTAAGCAAATTAAAGTGTACATAAACATATTGACTTCAAGATGTTAGTTGATACAGATTTCATTTTCTCAGAAAAAATTCTCAAAATATCTAAATGTCTAGATTTTAAAAATGAATTTTGAGCACTCACCGATTGCATGCTTACTCCAACTTGCTGAAAAACCATCCTAATTAGGCGCTTAATCCAGCCAAGCATTTAGATGGCAAAGTCTCTCCAAATTTGCATTTCAAGTACTTCAGGCATACATAGCAGCACATGGTCCATAAAGCACACTGAAAATTTAAAATGCAAACACTAGAATGAAATAATTATTATTTAGAATCTGTACTGTCTACATATCTTACAAAGTATGCCTAAAACATTTTAAAACTTCACACATAAATTAAGAGAAAACAAGGTTTGCTTCTGATCAATCAGCTTGCTTAAAATAACTATAACAATACAAGTTTGTTTTTTTCTTTTTCTCAAGTCAGAGTTCTTAGCTGGAAGGAACAAAAACCTACTTTGGCTAATTTAAGTAAAAAACACATTTATGAAAAGATATCTGATGGAAAAGCATCTTCAGAGAATTCAATTTATAGGCTACCCAGCTAGGAAAGACCTCCAAAAGGCCACCAGAATCGGTCCTAGGAAAACACCACCACAACTGCTGCTGCCACTCACGACAGACCAGGGTCCACTCAATTCCTCCTTTTCTGTGTCACCAGCTCCTGCGTTGCTGTCATACTGGGACATTTGCTTGACCAAGTCTAAAGTTCATATGTAGCAAAAGAGAGGCTGGGCCAGCTGTGGTAGTTCATGCCAGTAACCCCACCACTTTGGAAGGCTGAAACAGAAGGATCACTAGAGGCCAGAAGCTCAAGACCAGCCTGGGCAATACAGCAAGATCCTGTCTCATAAAAAAAAAATAAACATAATAAAATAAAAAATAAAATAATTAGCCAGAGATGGTGGTATGTACATATAGACCCAGCTACATGGGAGGCTCAGGTAGGAAGATCACTTGAGCCCAAGTGTTGAAGGTCTCAATGAGCTATGATTGTACCCCAGTGTTCCAGTTTGGGCAAGGGGTAAGGCCCTGCCTCCCCAATCAATCAATAAATCAATAAATGAGGGAGGCTGGCAAAACACGTATGTGCTATAATAACAAACAGGTTCTGCTTCTCACCGCAAGTCATGAAGAAAGGAATTCCAGAAAAACAGAACACAAATTCAGATGCCAGAAAGCCAGAAATGACGAAAATCCTCTTATACTCACTCGCATCTTAACATCCCTGCCAATCACTCTACTCCCCACCCCCCTGCATCAATACGCTGTATATCTGATATAATTAAAATATTAACTTCTTTGGTACAGATGAGCTCACTGCCAGTGCTGATCTCCAATGAGATAAGGAGTTTGCACCCAAATCTAAATGCATCGTTCTCTCATCAAGAAAATCTGACTTGGCCAGCGCAGTGGCTTACACCTGTAATCCTAGCAGTCTGGGAGGCCAAGGCGGGAGGATCCCTTGAGTTTAGGAGTTCAAGATTAGCCTGAGCAAGAGGCTGTCTCCACTAAAAATAGAAAAGTTAGCCAAGTGCCACGGTGGATACCTCTAAGTCCCAGCTATTCAGGAGACTGAGGCAGAAGGATTGCTTGAGCCCCAGAAATCTGAGCTAAAGCTGACACCATGTTACTCTAGCCTGGACAACAGAGACTGTGTCTTTAAAAAAAAAAGAGAAGGCTCAGGGCCCCTAGCACAGTGGTTACAGAGCCAGCCACATACACTGAGGATGGCGGGTTCAAACCTGACCCAGGCCTGCCAAACAACAATGACAACTACAACCAAAAAATAGCCAGGTGTTGGGTAGGCACCTGTAGTCCCAGCTATTTGGGAGGCTGAGGCAAGAGAATAGCTTATGCCCAAGAGTTGGAGGTTGCTATGAGCTGTGACACCATAGCACTCTACTGAGGGCAATATGGTGAAACTCTGTCTCAAAAAAAAAGAAAGAAAGAAAAATGATAAGAAGAAATCACTGACAAAACAGTGTGGTTTGTAATGTAACTGATTTTCAGTCTGATATAAGCACCTTATCTCATCATGACCAGAAGTAGTGTGTGGTCTACACTTTTGAGAAGAACTTTATAAACAATTATAAGGAATAGGGAGAAAATAGTAAATGTGCTGGCTCGGCGCCTGTGGCTCAAGCGGCTAAGGCACCGGCCACATACACCTAAGGTGGTGGGTTCGAATCCAGCCCGGGCCCACCAAACAACAAAGATGGCTACAGCCAAAAAATGGCCAGGCGTTGTGGCGGGCGCCTGTGGTCCCAGCTACTTGGGAGGCTGAGGCAGGAGACTCGCCTGAGCCCCGGAGTTGGAGGTTGCTGTGAGCTGCTGTGATGCCAAAGCACTCTACCCAGGGGGACAGCTTGAGGCTCTGTCTCAAAAAAAAAAAAAAGAGAATAGTAAATGTGCCTCAAATATGCGAGGCATTTGGTGAAAATGAGTTGCAAAAAGCTGTGTCCTACTGAGAGAAGAGTGGAAAGGAGGATGAACATCATAGATAAAAATGAGCAGCAAGGCGCAGCGCCTGTAGCTCAAGCGGGTAAGGCGCCAGCCACATACACCACAGCTGGTGGGTTTGAATCCAGCCCAGCCCGCCAAACAATGTTAACTACAACCAAAAAATAGCCTAGTGTTGTGGCGGGCGCCTATAGTCCCAGCTACTCGGGAGGGTAAGGCAAGAGAATCACGTAAGCCCAGCAGTTGGAGGTTGCTGTGAGCTGTGACACGACAACACTCTACCCAGGGCGATGGCTTGAGGCTCTGTCTTTAAAATTAAAAAAAAAAAAAAAAAAGGCAGCAACAGGGAGCCAGAGACAGAAATGCTAGTTTAGATGAGAACCTGAGCTAAAAGCTTAAACTGGGGGGAAAAACACGGATCAGATTAAGTAAATCCAGAAACCAGGTAGAATAATTTGACTACTATAGTAGATTCGATAAGATAGTTATACTAGAAAATCTGCTGAAGCCGGACGTGGTAGTTTACGCCTGTAATCCTAACACTTTGGGAGGCTGAGGCAGGAGGATTACTGGAGGCCAGAAGTCTGCCATTGCAGTGAGCTATGTTTATACCACTTTACTTTAGACAGGGCAACAGAACAAGACACTGCAGCTTTACATTTACAACAAAATTAAGTAGAAGGTACACAGATTTCCCATGTAAGCACATTATCCCCACTATCAATATCCCACACAAGAGTGGTACATTATAATCAATACACCTACACTGACATGCCATTGTCACCCAAAGCCCATAGTTTACATTATGGTATACTCGGTATTATACATTCTGTGGGTTTCAACAAGTATACGACACATATCTGCCAAGATAGTATCAGATACAGTAGTTTCATTGCCCTAAAAATCCTGTGTTCAGCCTATTCATCCCCTGCTCCCAGACTGTCTCCACTGTTTTGTCTTTTCCCAAATGTCACACAACTGGAATCCTAATACATAACCTTTTTCAGATTGGCTTTTACCTATTAATATGCATTTAAAGCTCTTCCATGTCTTTTCATGGTTTGATCACTTATTTATGGTATTGAACAATATTCCAATGTCTGGATGTATCAGTTTATCCATTTACCTACTGAAGAACATCTTGATGTTCATGTGTATCGAGCATCAGGTTTTCTTTTTCTTTTCATTTTTTTATTTTTGAGATAGGGCAGGTGTCCTCAAACTGTGGCCCACCGAGGACATTTATCCAGCCCGCTGGATGTTTTTGATGCCACTGCCTGTCCTGCTTAGCAGCCGACTCGTCCCAGGGCCCGCAGTCCGGCCCTCCAACGGTCTGAGGGACAGTGAACTGATCCCCGGTTTAAAAAGTCTGAGGACCCCCTGAGATAGGGTCTCACTCTGTTACCCAGGTTAGAGTACAGAGGCATTATCATAGCCCATTGCCTCAAACCCCTGGGCTCAAGTGATCCTCTTGAGTAGCTAGAACTACAGGTGCCACCACATTTAGCTAGTATTTTTATTTTTGGTAGAGATGGGGCCTCACTGTTGCCCAGGCTGGTCTCAAACTCCAGGGCTCAAGGAATCCTCTGCCCTTGTGTCTCAAAATGCTAGGATTATAGGAATAAGCTACCACGCCTGGTCCCAAATTTTAACCATTATGAATAAAGTCACCACGTGCAGGTTTTATTCATTTTTAAAGGGACAGTGTATTAGTCACAGTTCTCCGGAGGAAACAAAACCAGTAGTATATATTTACATAGATCCAGAAAAAGAGATTGGCTCATGTGATTACAGACCCTGGAAAGTCTCACAATCTGCCATGTGCAAACAGGAGGTCTAATAGAGCTAGCTAATGGTGTCAAGTCCCAGTCTGAGTCCAAAGGCCTAGCCTGCTCTGAGGGCAGAAGACAATGTCCCCACATAAGCAGAGAGCAAATTTGCCCTTCCTCTGCCTTGCTGTTTATAGACTCAAATAATATCTCTTCCAGACACATCCTCACAAACATACCTAGCAATAATATTTTACCAGCTCTCTGGGCACCCCTTAGTTCAAACAGGAAAAAACAAAGAACACTGAGAAAAATAGTAAATATAGTAAAATACAAAAAAAAAAAAGAGAGAGTAGTACTGTCACCAAAACAGAAAAAAAGAGAAAAAAGAAAATTCTAAGAAGGGTAATGGTGTTAAACACAGGAGGTAACAAAGTTGGTGGCCTCCTACTGCTACTCTTTTCTTCCAAACTTCTCCACTGCTTTCTGGGGCTTGTCAGTAAATATTCCCCCAAATATACTCACCATTGAGCTCTCCTTGCCTCCTCCCTGCCTTACTGAAACTTGGCTTTCCTTTAGAATACTGCTTCTGGGCTCGGCACCTGTGGCTCAAGCGGCTGAGGCTCCAACCACATACACCTGAACTGGTGGGTTTGAATCCAGCCCACCTGCCAAACAACAGTGATGGCTGCAACCAAAATATAGCCGGGCATTGTGGTGAGCGCCTGTGGTCCCAGCTACTTGGGAGAAGGAGGTAGGAGAATCACTTGAGCCCAGGAGCTGGAGGTTGCTATGAGCTGTGATGCCAAGGCACTCTACCCAGGGTGACAGCTTGAGGCTCTGTCTCAAAAAAAAAGAATACTGCTTCTGGAGCAGTTAGGGCCTACCCCAAGGGGTTCTGCTTATTTACTTACACTTTATGTCAATACTATTGGCTTACTAATTATTTCTGTCAGATGTTTTAAAAACTGTCCCACAAAGGTGAAACTACTACGTAGTGCAGACAATTTTCTATTTCTTACCCCGGGTGGTTAATACGTGGGTGCTTGTTTTATGATAATTTACTGAGCTGCACATTTTATGTTTGTACATTTTTCTATGTTATACTTTAAAATTTTTTTAAAGTTTAAAAAGATTACTAAGAACCAGCCTGTATTTTGTTTTCTAGGTCCCATATGAATGAATGATTTCATATACTATACATATGATATTCATATACACATACATAAACACACATGCATTTATTCAACTCATAGAAATTGTATGAAGATAGTATAGGCTTACAATCTAGTCTACACTACCACACACTGTTGTGGGGAAGGTTTGTTGGCAAATAACAGAAAAGAAAACCAAAAGTAAATGAGAAATAAACTTTCTTTTTTTTTTTTTTGAGACAGAGCCTCAAGCTGTCCTCCTGGGTAGAATGCTGCAGCTCACAGCAACCTCCAACTCCTGGGCTCAAGCAACTCTCCTGCCTCTGCCTCCCAAGTAGCTGGGACCACAGGTGCCCACCACAACACCTGGCTATTTTTTGGTTGCAGCTGTCATTGTTGTTTGGTGGGCCCAGGCTGTATTCAAACGCGCCACCTTAGGTGTATGTGGCTGGCGCCTTAGCCACTTGAGCCACAGGTGCTGAGCTGAGAAATAAACTTTCAAAATGGGTCTTTCTTTTCCCTCCACAAACACCATAAAAATATGTAATGGTGTACAGCTAGGCTAATTAAAACTTAAAGTAGTCAGTGGCGCCTGTGGCTCAAAGGAGTAAGGCACAGGCCCTATATGCCAGAAGTGGTGGGTTCAAACCCAGCCCCAGCCAAAAACTGCAAATAAATAAATAAATAATAAAAATTATTTAAAAACTTAAAGCAGTCAAATAAAAGATAATATAAAATAATGCTGCCTTCAACTAATGTACTATCTGTTTTTGAGATAGCTACATAAAAAGTTAGCAGCAGCAAATAGTTTCACAATAATCCTCTTTGCAGTTTTTAGGCTCAGAAAAACTGTCATTAGGCTGAGATTCATGTCTGTAAACCCAGCACTTTGGGAGGCTGAGGTCAGATGTTCAAGACCAGCCTGGGCATCATAGCAAGACCCCATCTCCACAAAAAATATTTTTTGATTAAGAAAAAAAGATTGTCATTTAAATGAAAAAAGATTGTCAATTTAAAATGAAAAAAAAACTTATAAAGTTATAACAATATGGTAAGGCTTATTTTTATAAGGTCTTTGAGAACTATTTGAAGAAACAGCCATTTATGAAAAAGAAGAAATTTTCAGTTGGAGAAAATTTCTAAGAAGATTGTAACAGAACATTGTGTTATCTGGTTTGCTAAATCATCATTATAATAATGTTTACTATTCCTGGCATACAAAGAGACTAGATAAACCATACCGTGTATCCTAAATGACAGTCCACATTTTAGGCCAAATAATGATGCAAAAGAAAAGAACCATAAAGTGAAAAAGCAAAAGGAAAAAAAAAAACTTATTCCATTTAAAGTTACTGCTCTGTCTTTTGAGAATATGGCCTTCCTCCACTTTTGGTGTATAAATGTCTTTTCTTTTAGGAGATGAGGACAGTACATGGATGTTATTTGATATTTTAAATACTGGCCTTAGGCACGGATGCCTGTAGCACAGTGGTTAGAGGCGCCAGCCATGAACCCAGCCCGAGCCAGCTAAACAACAAAAAAACTGCAATAACAAAAAAATAGCTGGGTGTTGTGGCAGGTGCCTGTAGTCCCAGCTACTTGGAAGGCTGAGGCAAGAGAGTTGCTTAAATCCAAGAGTTTGAAGTTGCTGTGAGCTGTGACATGGCAGTCTACTGAGAATGACATAGTAACACTATTTCAAAAATAAATAAATAAAATAAAATAAAACAAAACACTATCCTTAGTTGTTGCATGTAAAACTGTCAACCTACTTATGTAAACTTACTATCCTACTTTTTGGAAATTAAGCTTTGAAATTCAAGTCTAGTTACCACTGCTCTGCCTCTTATCAGTCTAGTTCAGTGTTTTTTCAACCTTTTTCATCCACAGCACACTTGAACCTATAAAATTCCACTGCACACTTAAATCATGTTGAACAAAAAAAGAGTAAAAAAGAATACAGTTACTATGCTTTGAACTTCTTTCAAAAATAATTTAAATAATGATCTTTAAACCTTTTGAAGTATACTTAACATCCTCAAAAATCACTGGTCTAATTGATACCATATAGTATATATCATTCTATAAAACAATAATATAGTATTCAACCTCTGGGCACAATTTCTTGGCAGTAATTTAGAATATTCTCCATTGCTGATACAAAATTAAGTACATTGCTATGTGCCCATTACCTAGCACAGAAACTGACATGTCATTTTTTTTAGCCCACAAATGAATAAATCTCATGCCCTATAGTACATCTCTCAACAAAAAGTAAAACTGTTGAAAGAAGAGATCTATGAACATAAGCTAATTAAACTTGATGAAAACTCTTTCAAGTCAATGGGCTTTAGACAGGAAATTTTTTTTTTTTTTCTGGAGACAGTCTATGTCCCCCTTGGTAGAATGACGTGGTGTCACAGCTCACAGCAACCTCAAACTCTTGGGCTTAAGCAATTCTCTTGCCTCATCCTCCCAAGTAGCTGAGACTATAGGCGTCCACGACAACGCCCGCCACAACACCTGGCTATTTTTTGTTGCAGTTGTCATTGTTCTTTAGCTGGCCAGGGCCGGGTTCAAACCCACCAGCCTCAGTGTGTGGCTAGCACCGCAACCACTGTGTTATGGGTGCCAAGCCAAGGCTTTAGATAGGAAATTAAACTTAAGAACATTTTGATGCCTGGGGTGAGGCAGGGCTGTACATAGGGTTCCCTCACCCCCCTGGTCAGGAAAAAAAAAAAAAAACACACATCTTGAGGTTATCTTCCCTCTGTATGATAAAAGAATTCCTGTCTAGAGGGTGATGAGGAAAAAGTTAAAAAATAAAGACAGACAGGTACATGGAGGTTATATTTCCATTTGACTGTAAGTCTACCATTTTCACGTGAGGATGTCTAAAATATAACCCCATAATGAATGACATACGTATTTTCTTCTTAAAGTATTTTTATTATTGTAAGCAGTCCATGCAAATGAATAAACATTCTTGCATATATTTTAAGACAATCATTGAAAAGACTGGTCACATACCTTAAATGATCCTGAACAGACATCAATAGAAGAAAATAATGGCCATTTAATTATCCTTACATTATGAGAGAGAAGTCAATAGTATTTTTCACTGACTAAAAATGCTATCATCAGGCTGAGGCAAATGATGAAAATTCACTATATAAAGGTAATTTTGGTAAGTTGTAAGATAATTACTGTCCACTGCATTATTATGTGCATAAAAAATGCTTCACTGAAAAAAACTCAGTAAATTATAACTTTGTAAATGAAGAGGTTTAGTTGTAAATGAAGATGTTTAGTCTTTGAAAGCTGGTAAGGATATTTACTAAAGCATTAGTTGTAAAAGAAAATCTAGAGGCAATCTAAACATTCACAAGAGGGAAATAGTTAGCAGAGGTGGTACATGCCTATAGTCCCAGGGAGGAGGATCATGTGAGCCCAGGAGTTTAAGGTTGCAATGAGCTATCATGACACTCTAGCCCAGGCAAGAGTGAGACCCTGCCTCAATTTAAAAAAAAAAAAAGGGAAATAGTAAAAATTAAGTATACCCATTCTACGTTTTGGCCATTAAACAAAAAAGAGATGTACGTGGAAAACTTTTCATGATAAAATGCTGACTGAAGAGAAAAGGTGGTAATGAGATAGTGTGCCTTATTAACTCCTTTCCCAGTAAAGTAATAAAGTTCCCCTTCCTTCTAAAAAAAAAAAGCCGCATGAAAAGAGTTGCAAACTAAAATGTGAACAGGATTCTACTAAAAAAAAGAAAGAAAAAAAAAAAGGGCACAAAGGTTCATGCTTATATTCCCAGCATTTGGGATGGCCCAGGTGGGAGTTTGCTGGAGCCCAGTTTTGGTTTACAGTGAGCTATAATCATGCCACTGCACTCCAGCCTGGGTGACAGAGTGAGAGCGCTCTCTTTCTAAATTTAAAAAATAAAAAAATAAGAAAATAAAAATAAAATAAAGCAACAGAAATAGTGGTGAAATAGATGTTTTATGTACACAAACAGAAAAAAAAGATACGAAAATATATCAAAACATAACATTGACTATAGTAACGCTGACTGTATCTGAGGCGTGGTGGTAGGTCTGTTTTTCTTTTTCACCTTTATGCACCTGCGTATTGTTTATATATATATTTTTTGGAAGAGGATATATTACTACTTTTGTAATTTTTAAAGACTGCTAATATTTTTTTAAATAAGTAAATACATAAACGTTATTTAAACTTTGGATCATACCATCAAGTAATAGTATAAACTATGAAGAAACCTTATAGGCTATTATCAGACATTCATACTTGCTTTATGATTTTAATCATATCCAGATGTTCCTAATGTTTTAATCAACTCACTTTAAAAAGTTAAATTTAGGCTCGACACCCATAGCATAGTAGTTACGGTGCCAGCCACATACACTGAGAGTGGTGGGTTTGAACCCAGCTAAACAACTGCAAAAAAAAAAAAAAAAAAATAGCCAGGCGATGTGGTGGGCACCTGTAGTCCCAGCTACTCGGGAGGCTGAGGCAAGAGAATTGCTTAAGCCCAAGAGTTTGAGGTTGCTGTGAGCTGTGACGCCACAACCCAGCACTCTACAGAGGGTGACATAGTGAGACTCTGTCTCAAAAAATTTAGCTTCATCACAAGCAGTATTATCTATACAACTAGAGTTTATTATTCTAGGATATTTTTAACAATACACTTTAAATACCTAACTACAAATTATATTCCTTATCGGAGCGCAGAGATAAAAAGGGATATTTTGGCTAAAATAAATACAAAGTTGATACCCATCTCACCTGAAATCATCTCTGTAGGAAACCAGTCTACTCTACCGACAGCATGCATTATACAGTTATTTCTCTCTGTATCCATGGGTGATTGGTTCTAGGAATCCTGTGAATACCAAAATCTATCGACACTTAATATAAAATATAGTTCTTAATATAAAATGGTATAGTATTTGCATGATAACTACACATATCCTCTCATATACTTGAAATCATCTGTGGATTATTTATAATACCTAATACAATATAAATACTATGTAAATAGTTGCTATATTGCATTGTTTATTTGTATGCTATGTGTTGTTATTTTTTATTATTATTTTTCAAATATTTTCCATTCTTGGACCTGGAATTCATGGTTACAGAAGGCCAACAGAAGGCCGTATCAGCTGTTACCAGTACATACAAAATCCATTGCAAAAAGTAATAAAATTTCTTACAGTTAAAAAAAAAAAATCTTACTAGGTCAGGACTGTTGCCTCACATCTGTAATCCTTGCACTCTGAGAGGCTGAGGTGGGAGGATCCCTTGAGCTCAGGAGTTCAAGACCAAGCCTAAGCAAGAGTGTGACCCCAACTCTACTGAAAATAGAAAAATGAGCCAGGTGTTATGGCAGTTGCCTGTAGTCCCAGCTTCTCGGTAGGCTGAGGCAAGCTAGGATGATGCCATGGCATTCCAGCCTGGGGCAACAGAATGAGATGGTCTCAAAAATAAAAATAAATTGGGGTGGTGCCTTTGACTCAAGGAGTAGGGCGCTGGCCCCATATACTGGAGGTGGTGGGTTCAAACCCAGCCCTGGCCAAAAACTGCAACAACAAAATAATAATAAATTTGTAAGGCTCGGCACCTGTGGCTCAATTGGCTAAGGCACCAGCCACATACACCTAAGGTGGCGGGTTCGAATCCCCAGCCCGGGCCCGCCAAACAACAATGATGGCTGCAACCAAAAAATGGCCGGGCGTTGTGGTGGGCGCCTATGGTCCCAGCTACTTGGGAGGCGGAGGCAGGAGACTCGCTTGAGCCCA
>CAUYQV010111419.1:0-18324 GCA_963574575.1 Galagoides demidoff
GGCCCGCCAAACAACAATGATGGCTGCAACCAAAAAATGGCCGGATGTTGTGGCGGGCGCCTGTGGTCCCAGCTACTTGGGAGGCGGAGGCAGGAGACTCACTTGAGCCCAGGAGTTGGAGGTTGCTATGAGCTGTGATGCCATGGCACTCTACCCAGGGGGATGGCTTGAAGCTCTGTCTCAAAAAAAAAAAAAAAGAAAGAAAGTTTGGTGGAGAAGCCTCCAAACTTTCCAGAGCACCCAGCTTCTTGCTGAGACTCACTTTTGCGGTCTTTCTCCCAGACACAGATCTAGAATATTCTGTCAACATGCAGTTGTAGACACCATTCATTGTCTCGTAGATATGGCCACTGTGTTCCCTCATAGTGCATAGATGGGCTCAGTCCTGCCTTTTATCTCAATTTTTCTCCCACACAAGCTTCATATCAGCCACAGACGCCTTCCGCCAGCCTCTGCCTTTTCCTCATGTTCTCCTTGTGCAGAAATGCCTTATTTCCTACAAAATGTATCTGTCTCTCCGTGAAGCCTGCTGGCCTTTCAAGACCCTAGCTCCATCCACGCAACCCCACTGGATTCCACAGACCTGCAGTGTGTCAGGTTGTATGACATACCCTGCACTGTGCAGAGGTGGAACCTGCCTACTCACTTCACATAGTGCCCTGACTCGGGGGTTACCAAACTACAGTCCGAGGATGGACAGCCATTTTTGTAAATAAAGTTTTATTGACAGATAGCCACGCCTGTTTTCACATCATCTATGGCTGCTTCCTTGCTACAAATGCCCCATTATGTTCCAACCTAATGGGCACAATGTGGGGGTATGTGGTACACTTCCTAAGGACTCACCTACAACTAGGACTCTACCTAGTATGCAAACAACGTAACCTAATCACACACAAGTGCAAACAACATAACCTAATCATGTGTGTCCTTGTATTGAATTACTGTTTCTTTTTTTCTTTTTTTAGAGACAGTGTCTCACTTTATCACCCATGGTAGAGTGCTGTGGCATCAGAGCTCACAGCCAGTTCTTTGGCTTAGGTGATTCTCTTGCCTCAGCCTCCTGAGTAGCTGGGACTACAGGTGCCCGTCACAATGCCCGGCTATTTTTTTGTTGCAGTTTGGCCGGGGCTGGGTTTGAACCTGCCACCCTCAGTATATGTGGCCCTACTCACTGAGCCACAGGCGCTGCCCAAAACACAGCTCTTTTAATGGGTGGGAAAAGTATTACTTCTTATAATTTCAACATTTGCAAAGTCTATTTGGTCTCACCCAGATGTTTATGGAATTCATAACCTTTGTAGGATGGTCGGTTGATCTTATATCCAGGGAAGACATGTACATGATTTGGTAACTCATCTGAGAGCCCAGGACAACATGATAGGAACAGAGATAGAACCACAATCCAGAAAAAGAATGAACATGGCAATATTTAATTTTTAAAGATTGCTTGTGTTCTAATTAATATAATCTATGATCATGAATCATAAAATGCTCAGTGCTTCTCATGCTGAGTCTGATGTGCTGGGCAGTAGAGGGTCCTGGCTATGAGCACACAGAGGTTTTCCATAAAGTGCTTTGTTGTCTGGTTCTTCCGTCTACATTTGGTTTTGAGGGGGGATTGCAATGCTGGTATTTATCACAAGACAGATACTCAGGGAGCCTTGATCACCGTGTTTTGGATCTGAAGGAGAAAAGAAAGGGTGGAATGGCTCAGAAGTACAGATCTTGGTTAACATAAAGAAGTAAGTTCTTATCATTTAATCCCTGCTATTCTGCCTAGCCTTACCTCTCACCTCTCCTCATACCCACTCCTTCTATTCAATTTCACCTGCAGCGATGCTGAACTTAAGACATCCCTGACATCCCTCTCAATCCCTGTTGGTCTTTCATACTTCTGAATCTCTGCGTATGTTATTACAGCTGCCTGCCTGGAATACTCTCTTTAATTCATGAGTCTGACAACAAATTTCCACTTTTTCTTCAATATTTATCTTAAGAAAAATAAGTCCCTTGAGAACATTGAAGAAGAGATCAGGTGAGGACAGAATCAGCTCTACATATGTATAGCTCTAGTGTGTGGGTATGCATAAATTTAGGTATCAGAGTGGAAGAATTCTCAGGGATGGCATGAAATGAGAGACAAGCAGTGAGCAAAGGAGAAAGAAAAGGAAGAAAAAAAACAAGAAAATCAAGAGGACATAGAGGGATGCAATCTTCGGAAGCCAAGAAAGAGAAGAGTTTTAAACAAAATGAGATGACAAAACTGTCATATATAACAAAGAGCTGGAGTCAGATGATGACCTAAAATTGCTTTTGGTATTTGAGAGCAATTTTGTGTAATTTTAGAGCAATTCCAGTGGAATGTGGAAACCCAATTTGATTGCAGTGGACTGGGTAGAGAGGAAATAAAGTTGACCACTGTAGACTACATTTTTCTTTCCAATGTTGGAAAGAAAAAGATGAAAAGAGGACCATTGGGTGGTGACTTCACCTTCTTAAAGTTTATTTTGTCTTCAAAATCCAGCGAATAAACCACTTCCCTTAGAAAGTTTCAGTATCTTCAAGTACAGGTCTTCCCACTATGCTGCCATAGTGCTCTGTGATGCTTATCTCTGGTGGCACTTTTTACACTGTGAGGTTTACTTGTTTCTGTACCAAATTGTTAGGACAGTGTCTCTATTTCTATGCCTGGCTCAGTACCAATGTTGGATGAATGGATAGATGATGGATGGACAGAGGAATGGGTAAGGGAATATCTAGAAGGATGGACACATACATGGGAGGGAAGTGTATAGGCAAAACGCCTATATGCCTCTGGCCAAAAAAGCTGTTTGAGAGAGAGCAGTGAAAAGACTTTGTGCAGGCATACTTAAGAAACTGAGGCTGAATCCCATGTGGCCAGGTTAGTTGCAGGCCTAACATGACCAAGGCTTTGGCTGGATGGAATAGCATTTCTAGACTGCGTTAAGGAATTAAGGTTTACTTTATAAGGCCTATGAAAAATCCCTTTGGAAAACTGGCCAGATACTCATCCATAAGCTTTCCTGATCTGTGGTTAGTGACAAAGGTCACTTACTGATGGTTCTGGGAATGGAGTAAACTTTCCTGATCTGTGGTAAGTGATGAAGGTCGCTTGCTGGCAGGTCTGAGAATGGTAATGACATATAGGTATCTAATGGCACAGATGAAACCTAGGCTCATGAAAGGCTTTTGAGAAGTCCAGCCTGAGAATTCCTTGTATAAGTCTCCAGCAAAAACCCTCCTGAACTAAGGCCTACATGGGAGCAGAAGTTTGCACACAAACTCCTGTATGCCCAAGAAGTTTCTTTATGCCTTGTTTAAAGATTCAAAGTAACTGCCTCCAAATGGCATGGTCAGTAGAACAGACATTCAAATTGTCTCTTTCCCCCATAGCCTCAGGCTTCATCAGATAAGAACAAAGAAAGTAATAACTGACAACATGTTTTTCATTAAGTTTCCTTAAACGTTAAACTGGGTTATATTGAGAGGATTATGCTTAAAGGTGTGTGTTGGGTGATTATCAGATTACAAGGGAGGAGCTACTTACAGGGCGGGTGGTCATAAGCTGTTTAAATGGATGAATGAGGTCATTGCTGCATTGTGCTCATGTAGCAAATTCCCTATATAAGCCAACTGCAAATAAAGAAGCTGGCCATTTTGCCTGAGCAAGCAGGTGGTCACCTTTACTTAAAACACAATTTCAATAAGCGTGCTTATTCTTCTCGACATCGCTTTTCCATGAGACCCTTACGGCAACAAAAGACACTATCAACAAATTAAAACATCAACCCCCAGAAAGGAAGAGAGTATTTACAAACCATATATCTTGTAAAGGATCCACATACCAAATATATAGAGAGCTCAACAATAACAACAACAAAATAAAACCCACAACCAACCTCATTCAAAACAGGCAAAGGGCCAGAGAAGACACACGAAGGCCAACAGGCACAAAGAAAAATGCTCAACATCCCTAATCATCAAGGAAATGCACATCAAAACCGTGAGAGGTCACCTCACACAGGATGTCGAGAAGCTGAAACACTTGTGAACAGTGGGTAGGGGTGTAACGTGGTGGTAGCTGCTCTGGAAAATGGTGTGGTGACCTCTCCAAAGAGCACGAACAATTCCCACAGACCCCACGACTCCACTTCTTGGAATACATGCAGAGGAAATGAAAGCAGGGTCATGGAGGGTGTGTGCGCCCCATATTCAGGGCAGCCGACACAATAAGGAGGCAACCCAGTGTCTACTGAGAGCTGAGTGACAAAATTCGGTACCTGCGGCCCATGGAATATCATTCAACCTTCAAAGAGAAGGAAGCCATGACATGGGCTACAACAGGGATAATTAGGGCACTAGGCTACGGGAAATAAGCCAGTCCCACAAAGACAAACATGGATTCCCTTACAGGCGATCCCTCGAGTAGTCGAAATCTTAGAGGACAGAAAGCACAGAGGCTGTTATCAGGGGCCCGGGAGGGGGCAATGGGAGTTAGTGTTTAACAGTACAGAGTTCTAGCTTTCAAAGATGAAGAATTATGCTAGATGGTTGCACAGCAATGTAAGTATACTTATTACTACTAAATTGGTCACATTAAAATGGTTAAGACAGTAAACAGTAATAACAATTTTAAAAATGGAAAAAAAAATAAACCATTTATTTGCAATGTGGCCAATTCATATGAATAGACTCCAGAATCAGTCAAAACAAGCAACTTTGGGAGCAGAGCCACACTGGTCCCCGGTAACTGCCCTTTTTGCTGTGTGCCCCCCACACTCCACACTCTTGGGCCTCTGTGCAGAGTGGAATAGGGGCAGGAGTACACACAGCCTCCAAAATGCCGACCTGCCCTGAACGGCACCCACATCTCTCTGGACTCTCATCTGATGTGTAACAGCTGCAGTTTCCAGAAACAGTCACGTCTAGAAATCTGCACCCTGGTCCCTCTCCTGAATTTTAAAATGGGTTTGGTTGTGTTGCTCATGGTAAATGCACATAAACATTGTCTGCAATCTCATTTTCCCCTGCTTCTCCAGAAGGCTATTCTTCCGGAAGAGCTGATTCAGCTGCAGTTACACTGAGTGCCATGGGCGTTGAGACAGTTCCCATGCCTTGGGCAGTGACAGTGGGCCACCTCACAGATCAGGCGCAGCCAGGCAGGGACTCACGTGTAACTCTTGCTCAGCACCCTCCGGGTGTAGGAGTGTCACAGAGAAGAAATTAAAACTTTCAGAGGTGAGAAGCTGTCACTGTGGGACCTAACACTCCCCTCAGGAAGGCTATGGAGAGCTCTCCTCATTTGCACATAGTATAACCTCTCATGGGGAGATAAATCGGAGGCCTAATGCCAGGAAAATAAGGTTGCCTGCAGCAAAATCACTTTACAAAAATCGATGACATGTCTCTATCTATCCCAGCAAAAAAACAACTAAAAATACAATGAGAATAATGCATCATTTGCAATGACAAAACCTGGGCAAGGTTTAGACACTAACTTAGCAGAGAGTACGGTCCCATGGAGACGCTCGGGCACGGGTAGGGAGCCTGGGCTTCTGCAGTCCGGGGCTGGACAGGTGTCCCGGCACATTTAATGAACTCCCTATGCCTCGGTCGTCCCAAAAGAACAGTAGTGGAGGGCATAGGCGCTCTGGCCCCTGCCCCCTTTGCAGGGGCCCCAACCCCCCCATCCACACTGGAACACAGTGCATCCTTGCCCAGCTTTGCACCCATGTCCCCAACCCCAGCTGCTCTGGTCAAGGGCCTGGTGACCTCCTACGGTGAGATCCAACAGTCCTTCCTCAGCCTCCTCCTTCTCGAACTCATGCTCATCCCCCACATCAGTCCTCCAGAAAGTGCCTCAGTTCTGCCTTCTAAACACACTCACAGCATGAGCTCTTTCTGCCACCCCCCACCATCAACTGCCCCTCAGCTGGGAGCCACCCCGAGTGGAGGGTGGCACAGGTCCGCCTGTTCCTGTCTTGGTCCCTCTCGGTCTCTGTGACTTGCAACCAGGAGATCAGTGAGGATGCAATTGGACCTCACTGGAATCCAGTGGTTTCCCGTCAGCCCAAGCAGCAGCCCTTCCCCTGCAGAGGTCCAGGAGGCCCAGACTGCCTGCTTGCTGCAGTCCCCAGGACCTCACCCCGCTCTCCCCCACACACTCTGCCAGGCCATCCCAGCTACTCCTGTCTGTGCCTGGACAGCTATTGGCTCAGGTGGCCACAGGGCTCACTGCCTCACCTCCTTGACCTTTTGAGGCCTCCACACACCTGTCTGAAGTGACAGCTGCACTGCCCCGGGGAGGGAGCTCCTGCACCTCTGGACTTATGGCAGCATCACGAGCAGGACCAAGCTCGCCTGGGCTCCCATCACAGGACTGGGTGAGCCCGGCAGAGACGTGCACTAGTTCCCCAAGGGAGCCCTGTATGGAGGGCACGCTGTGGGCTTGGACCGGCCTTGCTTTAAGCTAAGACTCCTCCTCCCTTGCCTTCTCTTGCTTTTTCTCTTTCGTGAATGTAGGACCTGCATCATCTGAAAGAGCTGCCTTCACCCGTCTCCAGCCAACCCCTGCAAGTCAAGCCCTGCCTTGGGTCTGCTGCTCAGTGAGCTGAGCCAGGCCAGTAAGCACAGCTTTGTCCTTGCTCTACTGGCTGCCTATGCTCTATGTGCTCCGCAGGGCAGGGAGCTTTGTGTCTCCCCCAGCTTTCCCAGCACCCAGGGCAGGCCCTGGCCTGTGGACGTCTTAGGCATTGAGTCTGACAAAGCATTTCAAAAGCATCCAACAGGGTCCTACAGAAAATAGCCACATGTTAAGCATTAACCATCTTTACACTGGAAAAATGAGTCAGGTTTTCATTAAAGAAAATAAAAATATTTGAAAAAATAAAGATACAGACCATGCTCTTGGGGCAGGAACATACATTAATGGTGTAAAGTATAATTACACAAAACGTAAATGTCGTTCTCCCACAATACTCTGTACACTGAATGCAGTCCCAACAAAAATTGTATTGAATTTTGAGAAGTTCATAAATTAATTCCAATATTTGAATAAAAGGAGGCCCAGAAATAGAGTAATCAGCTACAAACATAAGGAACAGAGGAGGCAAGACCCAGTGAACCCTGGGAGCAAAGATAATTTGTTCTTTAAGAGTCTGGTCGGAGTGCGAGAAGAGACAGACACCAAGGGAGCTGACGGGAAGCTCAGAGGCAGACCCACACGCAGGAGCTGCCCCTGCGCCAGCGGGGAAAGGCCTGGTCTCTAACCAACGCCTTCAGGAAACTGTACCACCACAGGAAGGAAGGTGAAGGCAGAGTCGCTGCTGCCCTGCCAGTGATGGCGTGTCCAGGACGGTCAGAGAACTAGAGCTGGACATTTAAACCATGGAGTTCTTACGTGTCAACGGAGGCGTGTACTTCCGTGACTCAAGAATGTAGAAAGATGTTTAAACAAACAAACAAAGCCCCTCCCAGATATGTATTTGACAATATCAAAATGCAGAATTTTTATTCATTGAAAAACAAAATGGACAGAGCCAACACCCAGTAGATGGGCTAGAAAGTGATAGTTATAATTTTTTAAACCAACAGGGACTAATGTTAAGAATAAACAAGGACAGTTTGTAAATCCAAAGCAAAGACCAAAAAAATAAAATTCAAACAGAAAAATGGCAAGAACACGGGCCGGTGATTCTTGAAGAAACTATGAGAGACTTACAAGCATTTGCAGGGACAGTTAAAATCATGGTAGAGAAATACAGATTAATGCAACAAGGGGATCCCGCTTTCCACAGGCGGACGGGTGAAGCGAGGATGGCGGGCAGCACCCTCGATGCCCCCCAAGTGGACCCGCACAACCACCAATACCCAGGCTCCCCGCTGGCCTTGGACAGGGCCTGCCCAGGATAGTGTCACCCGTGCTGTGGTTCGGCGCTGTCATCCCACTATTACAGTTTATTCTGCCTCCTAATTTTCCACCTGAATGGACTTCCCAAAACCAAGCTGCATAGGAACTAAGTGGTAAGTACAAGGCAGTAGGTAACTTAGCAAGATACTGTGTTGTCCTCATTATTAGTGAATTCTGCACTTGTAAATTCACCTACTCACCCAGGTTTCTTTGCACCCCACGATGAACATTCACCAAGCTCTCCAGGTCATTCCCAGACATAGGCAGAGGACAAAAATCTGTGTGCCCGGCCACGTGATTTCCCAGGCAACTGTGACCCAGGGGAGGCCCTGCCTTCGAGTTTTAGCTCCTACTGTGTCCTGTCCACAATCTATTAACATTCGGAACCATGGTTTCCAAATTTTTATGCTGTTTGCTGGTTGTTTCACATTCAAAATGGTCCCAAAGCCAGGGCTGAGGGGCTGTCTGGAGTCTCCACGTGCAAGCAGCCTGTGACATGCCTTGCAGAGAAAATGTGCACACTCGAGAAGCTTCATTCAGGCACGAGCTATGGTGCCATGGGCAGGGAGCATGCGTACAAGGTGTCTTTAAACAGACTTACCCAGAAAACAAGGCCACGTATTGGTTGGCGGGTGGCAACACTGTGGCAGAGGCTCTGGGTCTAACTCTGCCTCCTGCACAAGCAGCGATTCATGACTCACAAATTCAGCTTTTGTGGCAACTTTATAGAAAACAACTAACGTGACTAGTGAGAACTGACTATACCCACAGATCTCAGGGTCTCCTCCCATCTGGAAACAGGCCCAGAGCCCAGCCCACATGGCCCAGGGAATTCCTCCTTAGCATCCCAGACAGACTCCTAAACCCACCTAAAGTGGTGGTAACAAAGTGCTCACCCTACACGGCACAGCACGACCGTGAGCTGGGGTAGGGAGCATGACTTCTGGGGAGCAGGCCTTGTATGGTGTGCAAACCACAAAAGCTGGCACAGGGTCAGGTGAAGACACCGCCCCCAGGACTGCCTCGGAGAGGACCCCTATGCGAGGTCCTCAGCTGAATACGACCGCCATGGCCCTTGTCACCCACACAGGAGGAAAAATTTCTTGGCCCTCCCCTTTGTGTGGCCTCTGCCCCACAGGCAGTGGGGTTGGACCTCCTCTTGGGCAGCTGGCATCCAGCTCTCCTTCCACACACACAAAATGCTCCCATGGTTGCAGGAAGGACCATGCTGGTGCTGACAGCGTCCACGGCCATGTGGCCTACAGTAACCACTGTCACTGCCAGTGAAGAGCAGTGAGGCCATTTCCTGATGCCCGTGCTCACCTTGCTTCCAGGTGGTCCCAGTGGGCAGTGTGCACAGCTGGACTTTCAGACGTGTCTGTATCCAGAAGCAGACATCTGTCACTGCCCAACAGTCAAAATCATATCCCTGACATTCATATTAGGGAAGGTTTGCATGAACTTTGACCCCATATAAGTATACAACACTCTTAAAAGGCTAAATCAATGTTAGCTTATCTTTAAAAAAATGTTTTATAAGTACAAAAATTCTTTTTAATCCTTAGCTCAAAGGAAGACATCTTTTGACGGTAAAATAAGTCCAAAACAACATTTTTGCAAATCTGAGTGCACTGTGGTTTCTGCTACGTTCCATGGTCAAGGAAGAAGTTTTGTCAGGCACCTGTTCTCCTGAATCAAGTTATCATATATGCAATTCCCGGAATAACTGCTCTCAAAAATTAAAATTCACTTAACAAGAAAATTATATCGAACATAATGCGTTCTTTCTCTCGTGACTCCGGAGTCCCCCGAAGGTATTTCAGCCTCTTCAGGATGTTAATCACAAAGCTGAACAACAGTCACCAAGTGCGCTGGAGACATGGATATGAGAAGAGAGACGTTCTTAGGAACACCCATTATCATGGTCTCATCCCGGAAGATGGGGGAACGTGAGCATCCAGCCTCACAGATGTTGGCACCCCTGTCACCCCCGCGCCCTGCATCACTCCCTCAGATGCCCTGTGTGGAGGGACATCCCCGCCACTCTGCCAAAGCCCGTCAAGGCCCTGGGGTTTGCCTGCGTGGAGCCAGCACGGTGGAGGTCCTCGGTGTGGCTGGTGCTGGCTCCCGGCCTCCCTCCCAAGGACTGCCTGGCTCTCCTGAAGATCTCTGACCCTCTTCCCTGCAACTTCGCACCTCGCTTCGTGAATAATTTTAGGCTAAAAACTAAAAGTGTTTTTAAAAACTCACTTATTTTCATGTTTTCAAGTGACCTGAGAACACATCACTTAACAGCTTCACACATTTCTCATCTTTCGGCTTCACAGCTACATCACTGAGAAACGCACCAAGGAACGTCTGCAGGCTTGTGAACCACAGGGTCCCACTCGCCATTAACAGCACCGGGAAAATTCCCTACAAACGTCAGAAAACTCTCCATCTCTAACTGAAAGGCATTTTAAGACAAATCAAAGCAAAAGAAAACCAAAAAAAAAGTGCTCATGGGTTTTCTTTTCAGGTGGTTCAAATAACCCAGACAGAGGTGGGAGAGCTTTATGCATCTCCGTGTCCCCCAATTTTGTCTGGGGACCTGTTCTCACTCTGACCCAGACCATGAGCCTTAGAGAACCAGTCCAGATTTCCTCCACATTTTTTATGATTGTCACAGACTGAGGAGACGGGTCTAAGGCCTGCATTTAACAGATGGGAACCCCAGAATCCTGCAGTGAGGTGGTCCCAGAAACAGACTTGGGTCTCCTGACAAAACAGCTGCCCACTCCTCTGACCAAACCCCAGACCGCTGCCTCCATGTGGCGCTTCCTAGAACCATCTCAATCTATAAACTGATTTGGTTTAAAAGGGAGATTTGATTATGTCTAACTTTAATAAGATTAAAAGGAATTCTATATTTTATAATGTTTCCCAAGTTCATTTATAATATATTACATTAGTTTCCAAAGTACCACTGGGCAGCTTCTGGATGGAGATGTCCAGAAGATGCCTGCAGGGTGCCGCCCGCTGCAGTCAGGAGGGAGAATCCTCGTCTCCTCCAGCTCCCAGTGTTGCCAGCCGCCCTGGGTGAACCCAGGCTCTCGGGGGCTGCCCCCATCATCACACGGTTTCTTCCCCAAGCGACTGTGTCTGTCCTCTTCTGAGGGTGGTAATCAGACTGGACTCGGGCCCATGCGGATGACCTCCTCCCTTGTTTACAGCTCTAAACAGGGTCACACTGCTGGAGGTCAAGGCTCCAATATAACTTCTACAAGGACACAAGTCAACCCACAATACATAGTAGAGGAACATGGGCTAAAACTGTAAAGAAAGCTGCCCAGGGTCATCTTAGTAGCATGTCACACTCACAGTTGAATGCAGGCCACAGTGGAGTTGTCATACGCAGACAGACTGGATTTTCACGTTCCCTCCTTCAGTGGGCTCACCTTGGAATCCAGTAAGATCATCATACACCTTGACATCTAGCAGCGCCCAGCACACAGCAAGCACTACGTAAATACTTAGCTGTTGCTCGATCGCTACTCATTGACTACACGTTAACGATGTGTATACACTTTACAATTATAAACATAAAATATACATATTCTATATGTGATTTTTTTCAGATATGTGTGGTTTCATTCCTACAGTTATTACTGTCCTAGGGTCATCTTATTAGAATATCACAGAGATGGCATATTTCAAAAGATCTCCTGTTAAAACCAATTATAATTAAGAACCATTTTAAATATTGACTGTATTAACCAGTAAAGAACAAAAGCAAAATGTTTTTTAAATCTCATTTTAAAATCACATGAGCTTTTTCATCTGAAGGTACAGTGGAGCAGAGACACATACTTTTCTTTTCAATTGCTCATTGTTATTCATTGACGTTAAAAGAATATTAATATCTTGGCAACATGTTAGCACTTTCTTATGAATCCTTTACCAGCAGAGAAGTTTCACCCCAGCATTTGAGAAATGGCATTTGGTGGTATGACAAAGAAAAAGGAGAGACGACAAGGAAAGTTCTGTGTCTTGTGCATGATCTATCAAAGAAATAATGACCAAAAATCACTTTCTATTGGGCCGGGAGCAGTGGCTCATGCCTTTAATCCTAACACTTTGGGAGGCTGAGGTGGGTGGATCACCTGAGCTCACAAGTTCGAGACCAGCCTGAGCCAGAGTGAGACCTTGTCTGTAAAAACTGCCAGGTGTTGTGGTGAGTGTCTGTAGTCCCAGCTACTCAGGAGGCTGAGGCAGGAGGATCTGAGCCCAAGAGTTTGAGGTTTCTGTGAGCTATGATACCATGGCACTCTACCTTAGCCACAGAGTGAGACTCTGTCTCAAAAAATAATAACTTAATCCCTAAGCTTTCCCAGGTGAACCATTGTGTGCATGTGTGTGTATGAGCCTCATGCAAAGAGGAGTAACCCCACCAAGACAGGAACAGCCACGGCATCGGCACTCCAGCCCCTCTCAAACATCACTCTTGGGTTCTCACCCCATCAGCAGGCCCTGCTTAGCAGGCTCCACTGTACGACTCTAAGCCCAACTCACTTGCCTCTCCTGTGTGGCCTCTCATGGGGCGTGAAGATCCTTCACTCTCCACCCACATGGTGGTTATTTTAGAATGGTGTTTCCCAAAAATGAATAAAAAGACCTTCAAACTCCCCTTAAGCATGCCCAGTGCTCTTGTGACCAGGAATCCATTTCAAAGCAAGAGCAGGGCGCACCCTCCCATGAATGGAGAATTCTGAGCTGTGGTGGCAGGTGGTACTTGGGAGAGAACGGGGAGCCCACTGTGGGGGTGGGGTGCAGGGCAAGGGACCCATGAGCCCAGGGACTGACCAAGGCTGACCATTAGGGCCAGTATGACTCCAGGAAGCAAGCCACAGTGCAGGGAGGGCAACTACATTGAAGAGGGGCAACTTGGACCTCTCATTCCTAGATAAAACCATGAATGAGGTGAACCCCAGGGGAGATGGATCCCCCATGTGTCAGATGGTCCTGCTCTGTTTGGGCTGCTATAACAAAATAGCACAGCCTGGGTGGCTGATAAGCAATGGAAACTAATTTCTCATTGTTTTGGAGGCTGTAAGTCTGAGGTCAAGTCATGGCAGGTCCCACATGTGATGCACTGCTCCCTGGTCTGTGGATGGCATGTTCTCACCAGGTTCTCATCTGCCATAGAAGGGGCTCCTGAAGTGTCCTTTTATAAGGGCACTAATCAATTCATGAGGGCCCCACCCTCATGACATCTTCACCTAGGACTCATCCCTTAATACCATCCCTTGAGGGTTAGGATTTCAGCATGGCCTTAGGGTGGACACAAACATTCAGACCATGGCCCAGCAGGACAGAGCAGAACCTTCCAGGTACCTTTCACACCAACAATCATGTGTAAAAAATAAAGAAAATTGGATTAGTCTGAAAATGAATCAAAGCAAATACAACAATGAGTCATTAAAAAACACTTTGGACATAAATAGATGTCCTCTTTTGGTAAATTTTCTAGGTTGGTGGGTATTTTAAGTTTTACTGAGGAAAACAGATGTAAATTTTATGAAGCTGCTGAAATAACTATAGCATACGATATATTTTTCCACATGTCCCCTTCATCCTTCAAACAAATTCTAAGTTAATGCAGTTTATTTTTTAAATCTAAAAGCTGATAAGAGGTTTTCTGCTTATTCTGAGGAAGTAGAAAAGTAGAAATACATGGTTCCTATTCCAACGTCTTAGTTATGTCTGAAATGTTAAATTCCATTGTATGTATAATCAATCAAAAGAGCATTTGTCAGCATTGTCCTGAGAATTTAGCTAACTGTTGGGACTCAGCAGTCTGAGCCTGTGTCCTAGAATGAGCTAAGAGAGTTCACACTGCCCACAGCACAGAGGAAGATCCCCTACCCCGCATGCAGACAGCTTTGCAATTTGCCTGTTACAAAAGCTTAGTAGGGCAAATCACTTTCCTTAATGATTGCTGGGGAAATGTTCTACCCATGCACTTTCCTAAAAATTACAAATTTTGCCCCTAAATTAAGCTAGAATTATCACAGAATCCTATTTATCCCAAATTGCCCAGCATCCCATGAAATTATTTTCACTGACCTCTATTTTGCATTATATTGTCAGGTTACATTTATAGATACTGCAAGAGGGATATGCAAGAAATTCAATACTGTATTATTATGGGGCTTCGTCTACTGGACAATTCACGGTAGCCTTCATGGACACGTAGGGGAATATTAACCTCAGACCACGGTGCTAAGAAAGGCCTGGATTTCTGGATACTCTTATGTTTCAATGTGTAGATGTTGTGCATTATGTAACCGACAAAATTTCTCCTTTTATTATGACCTCTAGAGAGCTCAGAGCCAAATTCTAAACTCACCTTTAACACAGAAGGAGACAGTAGAATGGTGCTTTGGGTCAAAGGTACAAAGTTTTAGTTATACAGGATGAATAAACTCCAGAAACTATGAAGTTGTTAGAATGGATTACCTAATGTTAAGAAAATCTGACAAAGAGTTTCTGCACAAGAACACAGTAAGTAAGGCAAGCAGACAGCCCTCAGAATGGGAGAAGATTTTCACAGGTTATGTCTCCGACAAAGGTTTAATAAACAGAATCCATAGAGAACTTAAACGTATTAGCAAGAAGAAAACAAGTGATCCCATCTCAGGGTTAGCAAGGAACTTTAAGAGAAATTTCTCTAAAGAAGATCAGCGCACAGCCTACAGATATATGAAAAAATGCTCACCATCCTTAATCATCAGAGAAATGCAAATCAAAACTACTTTGAGATATCATCTAACTCCAGTAAGATTAGCCCATATCACAAAATTCCAAAACCAGAGATGCTGGCATGGATGTGGAGGAAAGGGAACACTTCTACACTGCTGGTAGGAATGTAAACTAATATATTCCTTTTGGAAAGACATCCGGAGAACACTTAGAGAACTAAAAATAGAACTGCCATTTGACCCTGCAGTTCCTTTATTAGGTATATACCCAGAAGACCAAAAATCGCATTACAACAAAGATATTTGTATCAGAATGTTTATTGCAGCCCAATTCATAATTGCCAGGTCATGGAAGAAGCCCAAGTGCCTATCAATCCACGAATGGATCAACAAACTGTGGTATATGTACACCATGGAATACTATACAGCCATAAAGATGGAGACTTTACGTCCTTCATGTTCACGTGGATAGAGCTAGAAAATGTTCTTCTTAGCAAATTATCACAAGAATGGAAGAAAAAGTATCCAGTGTACACACCCCTATTATGAAATTGATTTATAGCTTTAATATGAAAGCTATAACCTAATAATAGCCTAAGAATATGGGGAGCAGGGAGGGAGAGAGGAAGGGGCATTGGGTGAAGGGAGGGGGATTGGAGGGATCACTTCTGTGGTTTATCTTACAAGGGTACAAGTGAATCTTTCTCAGAGAATCTATAGCAAGATAGAATCTTTCTAATATGAACGTTTTAACACAATAACTAAAAAAATGACATGAAGGCTATGTTAACCAGTTTGACGGAAATGTATCAAATTGTATGTGAAAACACCACACTGTACCCCAGAAATGCATTAATGTACATAGTTCATAGTTATCATTCAATTAAAAAGAAAAAAGAAAGAAAAAGAAACAGCAATTGCCTGTTCATCCAAAGGAAGTGATAGTTCATTCTGAGAAAGCAGGAAAGAAAACTGATGTCTTCCAAAGCCCATTACCCCCAAGGTCTTCACGTATCACAGGTATCCCAACCCTGGTCAATGGTCTGACTACTACACCAACGATTCAGAGCAAGAAAAAGAACTCAGGACAGGCAGAAAATGGAGACAATATATTATTGTCTATCAACTCCCACATCACTTTTAAGTAAATAATTGAAAAATTAATAATCAACATAAATATATTATTTTTGTAAGAGAGGAAGTACAGCTAGAGCTTAAAAGCATGAGTTCTGAAGCCAGCCTACCTGAGTTCAAATCCACTTGGTTTTCATCAGCTGTGAGGCCTTACACAAGCAACTTACCTTCTGTACACCTTGGTTTCCTCACAGGGAGAAATATAGCACTCTTATTTTGTTGTGGGAATCAAACCACAACACCTACAACAGTGCCTGGCACAAAGTAAGCACTATCTGAATATTATTGGTTAATGCCTAAAAAATGCATTGCTGATATATTAATGGACAAGAAAACCAAGGATTCGAACAGTATACATACATGCAAACAAAATGGTTCCGAAAATAAGGACTAAAGTTGCTCCACTGTTTTAAGAAACAGCTGGTATATGGCTTTTCATAATCTTTCTCCCTCCAGCTCCACCTTGTTCTTTACTCTTCAAACTTCTAAGTATATAGGCTGCTTTCTAGCTTGTTGGGTTAGCTTTCAGGTTCTCCTCCTACAGAGAAACTCTGTAATAGCCAAAGGAGTTAAGTTATTCTACATAATAAAGAGCTGAGTTGGGAGAGGAGCTTGGAGGGAGAAAGAGCAAATAAAAGTTCGGGTTGAATATTGTGGGGGCTGAGACAAAAAGAAGCTTTAAAGCCTAATCTGTAGGCTCAAAGGAGAGGATACAGAATTTCTCAGGAGCTGCTCTGGGTTACAAGCTGGTGCACCCTAATGTCCTTCAGGGAGATGCAAATAAAAATTACAATTAATAGAATTATTTTACTTCTGATGGCTGAACTGTATTTCCCTGAAGTAGCTCAGCAGGAAAACTGGAACAGATGGATCACCCCTCACCCTGATTTGATGTATGTTACATCTACATAAACAGATGGAAATAAATGAAGCTAAATACACAAACACACATACCTAGTATATATACATATATATCTGATATATATATATATATAACATATAATGATAAAGTAGAAAATAACATATCCACAAATATATATATTTCATCTATGCTTACCTTATATCACCTATATGGGAAACTGAGTTTAGACTCAGATGCTTGAGTCCAACAAACTCAAAAAGCCTTTGGCTAAAATAACAAAATAAGTATATTATGCACATTTAAAGACTTCTGGCAAATTTCTGAATAGTGGTTTTAATTTTCACCCTGTTTTGTTTGTTGTTTTTAGGCTGAAACCTAGGTTCAAATCCCATCTCTTCAACTTACTAGGTGGCTTTGAAAGACTCTAATCTCCTTAAACCCCAGATTCCTTATCAGTAAACTGGAGATGATTGTACCTTTGAGTCAGGGTGATTAAGACAATGGACACATTCTGGCTGGCATAATGTGAAGGCATGCATGCCACAAACCTGAAGCTAGTTCAACACACAGACATCAATCTGACCTCAAGTGAAGGTGAATATTACACCCCACAATTGGTTTAATTGCAATCTGTTCTTTTCTAAATACAGTTCTCTCCTTCAAGAATGGAGCCCTGACTTTCCCCCTAATATGCTGGGAATTAATGAGGGTTATGATGTCAACAATATGTCTGGGCCTTATTTGTTGGAAAACACTATTACCTCAGCGTTACCACAGATAAGCTCAATTATGCCACTTTCCACAATGTACCTGCTCTCATGGTCGAACAAAATGATAAAAAGCATCCTTTGCAAGATCAGCTGAGGCTTCCTCTGCTAGGGGCAAACCTACTATCTCAACAGTGAGCCTCGGAGTTAGGACTGTGAACTGCTCATAATGTGTTCAGGAGGACAGTTCTTTACTGTAAGAGGTTTGATTCAGAGCTCTACATTATCTTTACCCACATTAGTAGCTGAAAATTAAAACAAATTTTATCCAAAAATCAAACTGTAAAATTCCAAAGATAAAAGTTAGCCAGATAAACAGATTCTGAGAAATACTTAGGGAAATTTATGTTGTGTTGGTCTCTAAACTGAAGTGCATTAGGAATAATACCTACCTGAAGTATGCTAAAAAAGCCTAGTTATTTATGAACTAAAACTAAAATACTATATCCCCTGCTAAATGAATGGACCCCTGTCAGCCAAGGGGACCTAAGCAAAAAAGTCATGATGGGATGGGAGGTTTATGAAGGTTTCTCTTCATAAATATTCATGTCTCCTCCTATAGCCAGTTAAATCTGTGCCTCTGGCCACTGCTACTCCCTTTAAAAAGCAAGAGTTAAGTTTTCAGGAGTAATGGAGGGGGAGAGACAAGATTTACTCTTCTGTAAGATCCACAGAATTGTGGGGAAAAAAACAAAGTAAGAGCCAGAGACCACTGAATAGGCCATGTCAGAAATCCAGACACGAAATGATGGTGGCTTGGGCTAGAGTGGTACCATCAGAAATTGAGAAATAGACAAAAACAATCAATCATTATATATTTTGGATGTAGAACCAATTCAACTATCAGACAGATTAGACATAAGAGGTAGGGGGAGATCAAAGATAACT